>OZ026622.1:74451288-74468788 GCA_964020975.1 Hermodice carunculata | reverse complement strand
GTTGGTTCATAAACAAGAAGTCAAGCATCCCCATGATTGGGATTATAGCAGTCCCAGGAAAACACACATACATTTATGGAAAATTTGTCAAGAGGATCAACACATAAACATGGTCAAGGCCAATAAAACTGGTTGAACACGTTTCACATCATAATACCAAGAAGTTAGTTTGTGTATTATCACTGTTGTCCTGCACCAATAACTAGATACCAAATGAGCTAAAAATGCCGGGCGAAGGTCACAAGGGCTAGTGGAGTAGGGTCCGACCGGTTTCGTTTCGACCGAAACTCATCAGGGACTGAGGGGAAAATGACGTAACGTCTGTTTATATACCAGAGTGTAACTTTTCTGTTGCTATGTAAAACACGGGCTTGTTATTACGTAACACGGAGCTCCAGACTTCTTGTGACAGTGGTTGTCAATGCAAAGTTGAATCCAAATGAATGTTTGAATTGGAGTGAACTCAAAGAATTGAGGTTACTGATGGTACACTTCTGAGGTCACTGACTGTATAAACAGGAATAATTAATAGAAATTTAGACTTCCACTGAAGCCATACTGAAGGAGCTTCTGGCTGTGTGACTACACAGTAAACTGATAATTGTGCATCTTCCCATAGATAAATCCATAGAATATGTCTATCTAGCAGAGAAACCACATTGAAATGAGCTCTGAAATAAAAATTAAGTGTAAGGCTGAGCAAAGGAGCTCATTTCCCCATGATGTTGAGACCAAAGGGCTCCATCAAGTGCAACTGGTGCACCCAATGTCTCTCCCTGTCTAGTGTGTTCTAGGTAGATACCTAGAAATCTAAATAGATACCAAATGCGTTACAAAACTTGCTGCTCAAACACATATATCAAACACAAGCTGATTATGTCTCAAAATTGCAACAGTGAGTTTACAAATAACCAGTCTCAACATTTAACTTAGTGACATGCACAATGTGGGAAAAAAACACAACACAAAAAAGTCACTGCATAGCTTACCTCAAAAATCAGAACTGTTTTAGAAATTCCTCAGCTGAGATCCTAGCTCTGGAATTGACTGCCAATTTCATTTCACTGATCTCCTTGTCAATTTCTTCCATGAAGTGAATGATAAAGTCCACCAGTTTGTGCTTGTACATTTGTTCTGTGTGGAAATTTGTGATGAGGAAACTGATGTCATAACCCTGTAAAGAAACAATAGACTCTTTAATAACACAAGGTCAGGTGGGAAGCAGGTCTCTAGAGAACATGACCAGCCACGTAATTTTAATGTGACACTTAACCCCAAATGCAAATATGTTCTTTTATGGGACAATCTAAGTTCATGATGCTCTAAAGATTACCTTCACTTTCTACACATAATATATATATATATATATATAAATTTGCTTTTCATTCCTTGTCCTTGGGATAAACATGTATAAAGAGTTCTGTCAGGAAGAGTGTAGGTCCATCATGTTTATGTCAATCTATTTGTAATTTATAATTTTAGCATTTCATCTTATATTGAAATATTAAAACTTCAGTTTTACATTTGACATACATAAATAGCTCATAATACATGTATTCAAAAACACACTGAATGCAATTCATATTGAAACATGCAGGACTCAAGTTATTTTACGCAGACCCATGTTATGTTTAAAACAGTTAATTGTAAGCTTGAAATTCTTTTTCCCCCATGAATATCTCACCTCAACTGGCTTTCTTCTTAAAACAACAAAGTTTTCTGCTCTCATCATCATAAATCTCATAAATTTGTGACAAAGAATTTTTTCGATTTCATCTGCCTGTAAGAAGAAACACATGGCATTAAAGATTGCTTGTATATTCTGAATGTCTCTTCTCTTTTCCACAGCACTTCTGAACACACAGCATGCAATGGAACCCTTAAGACCACCTTACTTACTGACACTATCTCACAACTGAGAAAAGTCATTACATACTTTCTTTTCAATGCATATTTACATGTATGAAAAGTTTGAAAATTGACGGTATCTTCAAACAAAGACCATCGTTAGGTCTTTATTTCTAGCTATAGGGTTTCGCTTAAACATTCAACATTGAAAGTACAATGTATGACATCTACTGTTAATTCCTTTAATTTCACTGTTCTCTTATTTTCGCTTATTTTGCTGATGCCAGTTGTAAAGCAGTGAAAATAAAAACACAGTGAAATAGTCTTTTAACATTTTTTGAATAGGAATTATGGCTAAAACACTGAAATTAAAACTACAGTGAAATGTCAAAACAACAACCATGAAAATTGTATACATTCTTACACGTGAAAACAAAGCAATTTACAGTATTCCTTCAATTAACACCTTTTTGGATGCACTCTTGGCTAGTGGAAATAGAAAGAGAGGGAACAACCAGCAAAAAGTGTATAAAATTTGACCAGCTTCTTTTAAACCATGCCAACATTGTTTCTGCTAGTGGTTTTTCCTTCAACAACTTCATTTAAATGTTAAAAAAAACTGTTAATGTTCTTTTACCTTTGGGACTACTTATGGTTGCTTGAATTTGAAATTTGAGGTGTTCTCACTTATTTGGTTTGCGAGAATAAAATTCAATGAATCCAAGGGTATTTATTAAAACCTGGATGCCTCTACACAAGTGAATCATTTCAATAACCTGTCTCAATAATACACCATTTGGTCTGTTGGAACCAAACAACCATTTTCTTTGTGCAGGTCAAATTACCATATTACTAGCATATGCAAGGGAAAATTATATTACAAGGGGCACATCAAAGGTTGGAAATCATAGTTCAATGGAATGTTACTCTCCTCAAATCATGGTTTGACAAGGAGACACCACTTGTAATCACTGGTTCTTGTGCATCAGACTGAATAACAAAACACTTCACCCTTTCTGCACTTTCAACTTATTCGCTGGATCTATATTGTACCAATTGATATTATAACAGTGCAACAATCTGCAAATCAAGTGCTTTGGCTATTAAAACAATGGCAACATTACCTGTTTTACAGCTATGCTAATCCTGAGGGAGTTCACAGAACCTTCAATGAGAACCTTCTCCTTTTCATTCCTACTGATGACAACTGGTGTTAAAAGCAATTCCTTGCTACTCCTAAATACAAAGAGAAAAGAAAATTTTATGAGCAAAGAAACATTTGAAGACAAAATACAAGTACATATATTAATGTGAGCTTTGGAACAATGCTTCAAAAGTTACAAGTTAAATTGTATTTTGAGCATACATTATTGACAATTTGCCCACTTAAATTTGTCAAGGTCAAGCCAATTTCTGCCACTTCTTTAGTGTTATGTGTTAAACATTCCCCACAGGACAGATAATGTTTTATAATTCAAATTTCTATCATCATGATCAAATGCAAACAAATATATTCAGCATGACAAGCCATACTTTTCAATCTTCAGCCTGCAAAAATTGCGCCAAAGCACACGCAATGTAAATTGTTGTCTGTTAAATGTTTCAACTTAAATTTCATGTTCATAGAAAATGTTTTTGCCATGAATTGTAGATAAAACTTATCTATGTATGCCCAGGACCAACAGTTGCTGGCACTGGTTGGGTGCATTGTACTCCACTTATACCATGGACGTATAATACAGATATGTCCATGCTTGTACCAACAAAGGCTAGAAACTCAAGTCTGATTCTGACATGGAAATGACCAACAGTTTTGTCCATTGTACAAGCATTTTACATGTTTCTCATTTTTTTCAGTGTTCATACAAACAGCACATTGAAAAATTGAAGCACACTTGAAGACTTTTGGAGGACATAAATGGAACTTTCCACATCACAAATACCAACATACATGACCTGAAAGAACTTTAAGGGGTATTTACCAAACATAGTTATATGATAGTGGTAAACAGCTCTACTGTTGGTGGCATTATGATCTGTATACATAGCAGTAACATGGGACATTGTAACACTGTACCCATCCCATTCCTTGAAATTTTTGTTCAGAGGCACAATGCTTCCTAATGGTACAAATTCTCAACAGCATCCTATTTTCAAACTTTTAGATATTTTCAATTATAAGACCTTTCAAGTTTGACATAACTCTTTCTTAAGTTTTGAATTCAAAACCAATGTGCATTTGCAGCCAACATAGACGTTCTCCCCAATACAAGTTCCTGCACATTTTCACAAGTCCCAAAATGTGTTATCTATCTGACATATGTCAAAGCCATTTTCATAAGCTGTGCCTTCCACATATTAAATCACTTGAATGTTTATACATGTATACTTAACACTACGGTTATGTAGAGTATTGAACAACTGGGCCTCCTCAGTGATCAACTAAATGACAACATGGACAATATTAAGATGTCTTACCTCACTTCAACTTCCGGTTTATTGTGTCTTTCAACAACTTGTGAGTTAAAGTTTTCTAGGCACATTGCAGCTGTTAAAGTATGCCTGACAGCTGACAGGTATGGTCTGAGTGTTGCAGCCTGCATAAAATGAGAAATCAACTGACCTTACATAAAATATATTATGACTGGACATAAAAATGCCTTTTTTATTACCAAATTATGTATTAAACTAAAATGCATATCTAAAAACTATGTGATGTGACAAAACTGATCAGATGTTACTAGATGTATACCCATAACTGCTGGCTACATGCCTGTACTTTGTACCTGTTTTAATTTATGATATGTTATGTTTTCGTCAAATGAAACTGAATGAATCCTTGCAATCATAATACACGATATGCATCTGTGATATACACATTAGGTGACCCACTCCTGGATTTTCAGGAAAAGAAAATAGAAAAAAATGAATATTCAATTTTGTGCACTTTGCTGTAAATTTTAAAACAAAGCTCACATTGACCTATTTGAATTTCTTAATGTATAATTGGGGACAAATAAGTGACTGACTGATTCCGACAGTGTTATCTTTTTCTTAGCTGAAAATTTTAGACCTTGTGCAATAAAACGGAGTTAACATATTAAGTCCTACAGAGTATACATTCATGTTCCTGGAAAGCCTTTTGCTTATTGGTAATTTGGGTGATATTGTGATAGATCTGTTCAATAAGATTCTAAACGTGCACAGACTTTCTGTCATTCTGCAGACATGCACATTAGTAAAAGCAAATGAGCAATTATTTTTGGATGATTGTCTATTTTAAAGAAGACAGTAAATGTGAGATTTTGTTTTGTTACCCTTCATATTTATACAGTGTATTGTCGGTTGTTGCACAGAAATATTGATAAAACGCAGTTCAGTTTTCAACAAAATGACCTAAAATTTACAGAAAGGTCAAGTTATGCTTTAAACATAAATAGACTTTACAGGATTTTGAAGATTTTGTATCATATTATTATCACAGCTGGTTACAGATATTTGACAATGATGATCAATTTTGTCCACTATTTAGGACTGCTGTGTAAACACTCCAACTAACAAACATTACCCCTGACACAAAAAATCTACCACACGTTTCTAGAAAAAGTATTTTATATAGCACTTTGAACATGCATTTGGAGAGTTACCTTAACAAAAATGTTAATCACTGATAACTAAGCAGTTAAACTGTCATATTTGTCAAATTTCACTCCTGCATATTGCCATTGGCACTCTATACTCTCTTTTAACACAGTGTAAGTTTTTATCTACAACAGATTTGTAAGACTATTCAAATTATGATTTACTGTAAAGGACCAGTGACCTTATTAATATTAGTCAGTTCACACTGAGCTGAGGTATGTTCTTCAGAATACGGCACCAGTGTTTTGGACCTTCTTTGGATTTTACTTCTTTGCCAAAAATAGCCCCTTCATTTGGTGCCCCCCCCCCCCCCCCCCCTTTTCAGGCTAACTTTGCTGCCACCCTGTGTGGAACTGACACATGATGGTACCTTTTCTCATAGCTCTCCTCTGAGCTAGCAAGGACTGCTGGTGATCAATGACATTCATGCCCAACTTGAACGCTCCAGTGACGATTAATTATGAACAACCCCATCTACCGACAACCAGAAATACTTTTCCAATATGGTGCATGAAGAAGACTACGGATGCTAAGAGTACTATACTTGAGTGCCAAACAACTAATTTAAAGTATGCGGACACTAAATTTAACAACTGATAAAGCAACCTGCGATAGTTCCTGGTTCCTCTGCAAAATTTTCAAATAATGCATGCCGTACTTTTCTTGTCAAACACTGGTGCCGTATTTTGAAGAACATCCAGAATGAGTAATGTCCATAAAGTTTGTGGCTGTAGTTATAACATGGACATATAAACATGTTGCACCCAACGTGGTTGAGTTTCTTGGTAAATTTGGATTCTGACAGTGTCAGTGTGCACATTGTAAGGTCACGCACTTGTCCTGACTGGAAGCGAATTTATTTTTGTGAATTTGCAACTAACAACTAAAGGAGTTTATAATTAATAATGTAACTGTCTCACAGGAGAAATGTACGTGTTTATTATTGACATACTATTGATCATACTGTCCCCAGTGCCAAACTAGGAAGTGAGTCACATCTGCCACGGGCATGGAGCTAGTATTAGTACGAGGGCTCCATGCTTCTGCTTGGAGACTGCATTCGTTGACATTACATGAAACCGCGGCTTGATTTATAAAAACTGAGTTGCAATGACATTGCTGCAGCTATCTCCACAATCAATGTCATTTAGAATAATCTGCCAAGGAGGACAAAACCTCCCAAGCCAAGGTTTCGCCAAGAGCGATTGCGGCCAACTATAAACGCGGAAACAGTGTCAGTGACACTGACACAGCGACTGTGAGGCGGGGAGGTGCCGGCACCAACACATGTTACGTGGCACACTGAGCATCATTCCGAGCAAATTTCTTTCAGAGTCAACTTCAGCTAAATATATAGACACTCGTGCAACTGTATGAAGATTGCCTTTGGGCAATAATCATTCAAAATGGGATATTAAAACAAGAAGAAACCACCCACCATCTCTGCCGGTCTGAAGCGGAAGTGACATATGATTGACCTATATGCACCTCTCCGCACTTTCAGCAAAGGCCGAGTAATCATTGGCCAAAAATTCGTCGTGCCACCACGCGACAGAATACAGAACTGATAAACATGGGCCGTTCCACGGGGGTGACAGTGCTGAGGTAATGGGGAGTGTCAATAAAATATGACACCTAAGAATGCCAGGGGCTGTATTTTCAAAAGTTTTACTACCAGAAAGGCAGATTCTTGCTTGATTGTGGAAAACAGTGTATGCTTTGAGTTCAAATGAATATTATCCATGTATGTATACAGGCACCACTATTCACAGTGGTTCAGCCAGAGTCAACACTGTGTCCGCACAATGATACGGTATTGCAAGTAGTACTATGCAGAGCAGAGTCGGTTGCCATGGCAATTTGCTAAAAAAAATCCCATTCATGCCCACATTTTCTGGTGTTTATTTGATGTAAAATATTGTTACAAAAATTTTGGTGTATAATACATGTATGTTTGTAATCCATGTAATGAACTGCAAGGTGGTAGCTCTGTTTGTTATGACTTCTAATATTTCACAGGTTGGCGTGGAACCATAATCGAAGGTGTAATTTGGAAGGTTCTTGTGTCCTTCCTGCACAGGGCACTTGGGTCTTTCTTTCTTTCTTTCTTTCTTTCTTTCTTTCTTTCTTTCTTTCTTTCTTTCTTTCTTTCTTTCTTTCTTTCTTTCTTTCTTTCTTTCTTTCTCTCTCTCTCTCTCTCTCTTTCTTTCTTTCTTTCTTTCTTTCTTTCTTTCTTTAGCAGCAAATTTTTGTCCAACATTTTATTTCAAGATTAATATACGAAGAAACTCGAAACCTAGCATGCTTGTACCCCCATATAGAGAGTGGCATTTTCGTACATTGGAGTGGCCGTGTTGAAAATCATACAAATAATGGCAGTTTAAAAATACAAATCTTGAATATCTTCATTGGTAAAATAGATAGAGGTGCCATTCCAACTTCGATTTATTGGTTCTTGCTGAAGGCGCATCCAAACAACCACAAACAAAAGTTATAAAATTTTGATTTAATCAAATTTAATTTGATGCTGATTAAAAGACACTTAAAAAGTTTAAATGTTGAATATCTTCAAAGCTATTATCGACAGAGGTGCCATTCCAACTTCAATTCATGGGCTTGTGCTTTAGACGCATCCAATGAACCACAAACAAAAATTTTGAAGGCACACTGACCGATTTTCTGGGAAGCAAATCTTTTTTCCTCTTTTTTTAACGCGACCGGACAGTTTCAGACAAGTTGGCACAGCGGCAATGTGTGAAATTAAAAAAAAAAAAAAAACAGACACACACAAAAAAAACCAAAAACCAAAACACACAAAAAAAACAAAACAAAAAAAAAACAACCCCCAACCCCCAACCCCCCCCCCCAAAAAAAAACAAAAACAAAGAAAAGAACACCCTCCAAAAAACCCCCAAACATCACACACACACACACACACACACACACACACACAAAGCAACAACAACAACAACAACCCCACCGGGAAAATCTAAAATTAAAAAAAAAAAAGGGGGGGGGGGGAATCACCATTTGAACAAACTTGTTACAGACTTGCCCCAGGTAAAAATCTACCAAGTTTGAAGTGCAGCTAGCTAGGGGTTTGCAGAAGTCGAAAATGTAAATTGTAGATGGACGGACGAGTGACGACAACTTGCCTTCCCTGAAACTATTAAAAAGGTTTTCCATCATTGAAATGACACTAATCTACACTTTAATTGTTTCACTTTCCAACCAGTTCTGTGGTCACTAAATCCGCAAAGTTGTCAAAGCAGTCCCTGTGGACTAGAAGACTTTGCTTTGGTGGGTTTAGCCAACTCAGCAACTCGGCACTCATAATTTTTCAGGTTAGAACTAGAAGACAACACGTTAAACTTCATTTACAATGCACGCTTCTACCCAGAGGTCCGGTGGTCTCTTGGGATTAATGGCTGCACACCGGCGGATCCGGGGGTGGGGGTGGGAGGGGGGTTCGGGGGGTTCGACCGAAACCCCTCTGCGATGTATAATAATAATAATAATAATAATAATAATAATAATAATAATAATAATAATAATAATGATGATGATGATGATGATGATGATGATGATGATGATGATAATAATAAAACATTGGAAGATTAAATCAAACAGCTTGACCTATTACCTTGCTTTCAAATTAAAGTTACTGTCTGGATGTATATCTAAACATCTATGATCTTTACACTGTTCATACTATAGATTCGTTACATTTCAATATACATTTTGTGTGTGCTTTTTAGTATTGAAATGCTATATATTACATCAAAGGCTTGGTCTACGCAATATTGTAGGTCATGCTACTGATGTTGCATTATGGTTGTTACTTTTTTCCATTTTATATTGAAACCAGCGACAGATTTGTCAGATCGCTAATTCAGTCACGCATAGGCCTAATTGTAATACAGGAGGCCAGTCATTTCGCCTATTATCGTATCCTGATACGTGTCCGTGTAGTTTTGTTTGGTACAACTTAAGGAGCTGTCTTTCTCTCTATCTTTTCTTTTTAGTTTATGAAAGTATAATTTTCGGAATTGTTTAGTCTTAATGTATCAGTTGGGGCACATGTCAAATAACTGTAGTGAAACATAGGGTATTGTTTTGAAGTGACTTTCTTTTTTATTATGTGTACCCAATGAAAAAGACAGGGGAAACAAGGTCCATGTCTTCAAAATACTGTGAAACTTAACAATGCCCTTGAGTTTGTCCTTATCTGCGTCAGGTCTAAAATTATGAGACTGCAAAGTTAAAATTTGCCGACTTGCATATTCAAAACTTTAATTTTCAAAATTGAAGACTTATATCCCAATATGGACATAATAGGGACAATTTGGAGGACACCTTTTAGGTTCATGATGTTTGAAACAAAAGAGCATCATTTTCAGAACTTGAAATTGGATTTTACTGAGAAATGTATAAATTCAAAATACGTGTCCTCCTATATATATCTGTGTTTCTTATGTTGGCATATTTATTCAATTAGCACAATATATCCTTGATTTGTATGTGCACCAATTTATAGAGCGAGACTGCAATTTCAACACTGTATACTTTCATCAAGCTTCACCAAAACTGAAAGAGTAGCAAAAACGTAGATATAGGCCTACATATTTGTATCTCGATACCTTAAGTTACTTAAGAACTCGAATTTTGACTTTCCAAAGTCTAACTGGGAGTATATACAGTTTTAGTAAAATGATTAGATCCTTGTAGTTCCTTTCTGATTTGATTGTATCGGCTCTATATGGTTTGGATTTCAATAAATAATTAATGGTATAGGCAGTACAAGGAAACATACGGATACAATAAACTTTTTTTTGGAGTCTTATAGATGATATTCGTATCCACTGATATCTCAAATTTAAGAAACAGAGGTGGCCAAAGTGCAGACTTACACGGTTTAGATTCGAATGTTGTGAACGCAAAAAAAAAACCCAAAAAAGAAAAAAAAATAAACCCCCCCAAAAAACCAACCCCCCCAAAAAATGTGGTGAACCAACTTGAAGGAAATAATAGCAGTCTTTATGTTATCACAGTAACATTAAACGTGTTCATCGCAATGAGTGGAGCAGATTTTAGGGCCAGTAGAAATGTTGAAGCTCTGGCCCTGCTATCCTGTGAAAAGTTTGAGACTCCTACCCCATACCCTGAAAGGAAATGTGGAAGCTAACAGGAAAGCCCAACTTAGTGAATTTTGTTGGTCTCAGATATCAAATTGTTCATGTGAAAATACAGTCTCAAATGCCAGGGAAACGCGTCTGAGAGTACCGATTTCTCAAAAATTTTGGGGGGGGGGGGAAGGGAGGCTCTCCGACACCCCCACCCCACCCCCATGAGCTTCGTGCCTTCGGCACTCGCAATTCAAACCCCGTTTTGGAAAGTCTGGATCCGCCCATGTTCCAGATTACAAAGAAGGCTATACGTATCATTGCCAATGGCAAAGACAACTCTCATGCCTAACCCTAATTAAAGAAATTGAAATTACTTAAAACAGAAGATATATTTAAACGCGGTGTCTTGCACTTCTTTTTCAAACACCAAAACAAATCTCTTCCTATTCATTTCCATACTATCGAACTCATTCAACCATCCAAAAATTCACCATTATGATACAAGAAACCGAATTCGCCTGTATTCAAATCTAGTTAATCCGAAATTTACTGAAAATTATATTAGAAATTATGTTATCAAACTTGTGAATGAAACGAAAGCATGCATTTTAAGCAAAATCGCATAACTATAAAGGCTTCTCAGATTATGAAAAAAAAGTTACATTTCGCAGCATAATTTAGAATCTACGGTACCGAATTGTTATATTTGTGAACATGATTCTTGAGTGGTTGTTATATTTGTGCACCTGATGCTTGCGTGGTGTTACCATGGAGATAATTTCACCTATTGTATATTTTCTTTTATTTTTCCGGTGTACTACATGATGTCTCAATATATAAGCTGTTCGAGCCTATTCCTTTGTTCTGACCTGCACAATATAATATTATATAACCTCTCTCGTCAATGATAGCGGCAGTCTTCTCTGCCTTAATGGATTGTCTCCTGACATTATCTAAATTTCCACATGTAGCTCTTAATTATCACTTTATATTTATCTTGCGATTTTTATTGTACACTGTGTGTTTTGTCAAATAAACTAATTCCGAGTTTGAGTCTGATGCTTGCTCAGCAATTTATTGGCACCATTCATTTATTCGGGCCTTAGAGATCTTTTGGACATCAACAGTGAGAGATTCTCAGCAGTTTGTTCAGAACCTAACTTATTATACATTATTTTTTTGTCATTTGCGACAAGACCTGCACCTTTTAAAGCGGACAGTTAATTGTACTGTGGATAGTAAGGTGCCTATGAGACAGATATTTACAGTACTAGCTAATTTATTATAAAGGGAAAATAGTTGCATGATAGCGTGGGGGAAGATAACAGTAACTAGTTTGTATATGTTGTGATAGAAGAAGGGAATGAGTAGTGTGGGAAATTCTGTGAATTTAGCACAAATTAAAATTACTCAACTTTTGTTTGCCTGTGAAATAAACCCATGTATTGAACTGGGAGTGGCACCTTTATCTAGAATAGTTTTGAAGATATGGAAGATTTGAAATTTCAACTGACTGTAAATTGCATACATTTGAAAGTATTAAATGCTTCCAAAAAGAGGATCCATTTCAACAGTAGGGTCGTGGCCATTACCATTTCGGATTCTTACCAATAACAGACACTGAGAAAACGTCCGAACAAAATTTAGATAGAGAGAAAGAACAAAAGAGAGAAGGAAAGAATTTTGAGAAACAGAATGTCTTTGCTTTCACACATGGATGGAAAAAAAAGGAAAATCCCGTTAGATTTTTTGTTATAGGTACACTGCTATATAATCGGTTCATAGGAATCTTCGCATTTGTCTTGGGCTTTGGGATAGTTCATACTGATTCACAAAGAATGGTACCATTTGGGAATTTCGTGAAATTCAAGACGGAAGACAGAATGGAAACCTTAAGTTGTCTTTTTGTTCAAATTTAGTAGAATTATGCCTATTGTCTGTGAGATTTTCCAGAACCCAAGCGTCATTTTGTTCTTCCATTTAATGCCTTCCATTTGATACATGTAGCTAATGAATAAACGCTATTTTCATGAATTGATGGTCCTATATCCAGAAGTCCAAACTAAATATTTTTATGTGTATAAATAAGAATAGTACATTTTCTTCTATATGTGTTTTACATTTGACAGGTATTGTTTGACCAGTATGTTTAGATTTATTATCAGACTAAAGCGAAGAGTAATTATGGTGACTGCTTGGTTCTACATGTAGTATTTACCATATCCATTGAAGATTATATCCATGTGTGCAGCCTTTGGTGACCCGATAATTCACTGGAAATTTTGAGGATAAATTATGCTTTCAAAGGCTCATTTATTCATTTATTTCGTTTGTCAGTTTTTATTGACTTGCCGTCTTATCAGTACTAGTATTTACATACAGTGCTGGGGTGTTGATTGGATGTCGTTACTCCTTGATGGACCATTGTTAATTTTCTCCAACTCGAACAGAGAAGAGATTACTGTCCGTATGGCGCACTGAGAGCTGCACCTCAAGTAGTACCTGGCAAAATTTATTTTCCGTAACGAGTACAGACACAATTGATTAAAACCTGTACCACGAAGTTGAAAAAGAAATTATATACACAATCATGTATTGGACAAATGCAGTCATTCTTATTTATTATACCTCAGAGGGAAATCCGTACACGTGATTGGTTAATTGGGCATGGGACAGTATACAAATGGTGCCCTTGGCCGAGGGGGACAGGAAGAATTGTGAACCTGAGGGATGGTCTGTCCACCCGACGCGAAGCGGAGGGTGGACAGTCCATCCCGAATGTTCACAATTTTTCCTGTCCCCCAAGGCCAAGGGCACCATTTGTTTTATTATACCGAAGAACAATAAAACATCAAAGCTTCCATTTAATAGATTTTAATAACACACATTCTATACATTTGACACACAAGGCAAGATGGCAATCATGGAGAAAAGTTCACACTTCAAGAAATGGGCTATCACAATATTTATATATTGCAGAGACAGAATCTCTGTATCTTTAGAGTGGCGAACCTGCCTCCCTGGGCCATCTTGCCTGGTGTGCGCGCTTTCGTCGTCTGCTGTGTGGGGTCAAGGCTGCGGTCATGCGACATCAGAGGTGCAGCGCCATCTAGCGCTACAGTGAGCGGTGGACAGTACTTTCACAGAAGTGGACAGGCAAAACTGTCCCATGCCCAATTAACCAATCACGTGTACGGATTTCCCTCTGAGGTATAATAATTTTGCCTGTCCACTTCTGTGAAAGTACTGTCCACCGCTCACTGTAGCGCTAGATGGCGCTGCATAGCCCATTTCTTGAAATGTGAACTTTTCTCCATGATTGCCATCTTGCCTTGTGTGCCAAATGTATAGAATGTGTGTTATTAAAATCTATTAAATGGAAGCTTTGATGTTTTATTGTTCTTCGGTATAATAAAACAAATGGTGCCCTTGGCCTTGGGGGACAGGAAGAATTGTGAACCTTCGGGATGGACTGTCCACCCGACGCGAAGCGGAGGGTGGACAGACCATCCCTCAGGTTCACAATTCTTCCTGTCCCCCTCGGCCAAGGGCACCATTTGTATACTGTTCATAAGTTACCCAATGGTGAAACATTGTGATTTTGAAAAAAAAAAGATAACGTGTGCATTATTACTGTACTCCTTACTCAAGCATTTTTTATTTCCTGTGACAATGTACCATGCAGGTCATCTCCATTACCTCCACTGATACCTGTTGCATGCCCCCCCCCCCCCCCGAAAAAGTACAGTAGCTGAAATTCGACTGGATGTCCATTAATGCAAATAAAATAGGGCAACACTGTATGCCTCAAGTCCAACACCCAGTGCTCTTATATGAAAGCAGAAGAAACAAATCACATAATGAGCTATGTACTATTCCTTAATCGTAAAATTTACATCACAAAGACAAATCAAAATTTCTGATGGTGATGTGGTGATGGGCGGGGGTGGTGGTGACAAAGTACGCATCCTATATATATATATATATATATATATATATATATATATAATATATATATATATATATATATATATATATATATATATATATATATATATATATATATATTTATATATATATATATATATATATACATATATTGTAATTGTGTCTTTTTGTCCAGAACCTCTTCCTAGTAGTCATTACCCTATTCCGCAGTCCGAACTCTTTACTCTCTATAGCTTACCTGTCACTGTCTAACCTATACACATATGGAAGTACTATTGTCCATATTGCACACGTTTTTCTGTAGAATTTTCACATAGGCTGTATTAGCCCAAATAATTAAACGGTTTTCAGTGGGTAACTACTCCCAACATGTTTCGGAGCCTGTACCCGCACATGTCTCTCTGAGCAGCGGCTCATTGTCTAAGCTTAATATTCAGCAAGGATAACCCACATAATAGATAAATATGAACGTGGCAAATGATGAATTAGCTAAGTAAGTGAAGTTTTGCATATGAATTCAGAACTTCAATATGAATGCAGAATATCTTTAATTTCAAACCAAACATATTAACTAAATTGTTATAGAACAAGCTCAGATAAGAATAAGTGACCGACCCCTGAACTAGTGTGTGCCTTTCTAGGCGGATAGGACACATTAGTCCAACCACTTCCAGTGTATAACTGAGGTAGAAACAAACGGGCTATATATTCAATCCCAGTGATTACAAAATAAACATTTACAGCCAGACATCTGTATAAACATGGGGGCACTCCTAATAAGTACTGTAACAATGAACACCCTAAACCAGAAATGTAAAACAAACTCCATGATGACACCTACTTCTCACTATGAAAGTCTCCAAGAAATCAAGTTCTATTTGGTTGTAGTAAACCCTTAGTTTATGTTTTAAAAGAACGAATCAAATTTGTAATAATTGAATAAATCCTGTCAATTTCTGGCTAAATATGTGGGACAGCATATGACTGACTCCCGGCCCTGCAGTTAATGTTTCAAAAGAACGACTCAAGTTTGTGATAACTGAGTAAATACTTCCAATTTCTGGCCAAGTTCTGAGGACAGCCTATGACTGATTCCCAGCCCTGGTGTGTAACAGCCGAAATGATTAATTTTTTACATTGAGTAAATATACATTTACATGATAGCCCAAAATGTAATAAAGGCTACTATTAAAACATAATGATGCCCTAAGGTAAAAATAGGTAGCAAAATAGGCAAGTCTGAAATCTTTAAAATTATATATATATATATATATATATATATATATATATATATATATATATATATATATAATATATATATATATATATATATATATATATATATATATATACATATATATATGCACCAGGTACATATCAATAGAGATAAAGATATTTCATGCCCCACTCAAGCAGTCATAGTTTTTAACTTCACGTACGGCCAAAGCCGCGCAAATGGGTTTTGCTTTCACAGAAAGAATAAATTTGGTGCAGATCCTATGAATTGAAGTTTGAATGGCACTTCTGTCTGCAATACATTTGAACATGTCCAATATTTGAACATTCAGTATTTCGTGTACTCAGCTAATTTGCATAAATCAAAATGCTATCATTTTGGTTGATAATTTATTGGGAGCAGGAATAGCACAGACCTATAAATTGCCACCATTATCTATAATAGGTTTGAAGGTATTCAGCATTTCAATTTTTTCAAGTGCTCCAAATTACCATAATTTGAAATGCTACAATGTTTGCATAGTCTATTGTATTTGCAGGTACTTTGGGCCTATAAACACCAAATTGGGTGTCTGTCTAAAACTTTTTAGAAAAGTAAAGTTTTTAGAATTTTGATTGTCCTTGATTTGCATAATTTTAAATTTCCCCGAACTATCCAAGCCTAGGTGAACAAGTGTATCATAGATATAGTGTTTTCAACAATTTTCAAAGTTAATCGCTTTGACAGTCTAAGAAAAATGTCTTCCAGCTGGAAGAAAGGAACGACAGAAAGAAAAAAGAAAGAACGACAGAAAGAAAGAACAGAAAAACATAATGTCTAGTTTGCACACAGAGATTCAAAATTCAGTACGATATTCAAAGACAGTTATGATAACTACGGTAGAGACAAGTTACGGAAACAGTAGTAGAAAAGTCACTTCGAAAATGAAAGAATGAGCTTAAGAGCTAAAAAATATCTGTAAAAAGATTCAAGGATGTTAGACAAGGAGGATCATAAAATAAACATAATGTAAATTAATTTATGTGAACCATTGAATGGAGGTACTTTACCTCTGACACGACACCCTCTCCAGATACAATTAACCGGTATAAATACTAGTTATTATATAGAGTTATTGGAGATGGATTAAAGATAAAACAGCGCCTATAGACGGTAATAAAGTAAGAGATTTGTGCCTAGAATACATAGTTGGCGCCATTATATTTGTTCTTGTATATCTTCCACACTATTATAGACAGAGGTGCCAACAATTAGAGATGGAAGTGCCATTTTGGTTTCAATTTATATGTTTATGCTTTGGGTATATCCAATGATCAGTGATGCAAAACTTGTAACATTTTAAGTAATATATGTTGGTTAAATAAAAAGACTTGAGACATCTTGAATATCTGCCAAAGTAGCCATGAGTTAGAAGTGAGAATAGCAGAAGATACTCTGATATTCTCATATATTAGTACATGCGAACATAGAGGCAGTTTTGACTATCATAAATGGTGGCTATACATGCATGAAACTAAACTGTCTATGATAGTATGCGTATATTTGAAGACCAGGAGTCAACCATAACAAGACAGATACACACTGTTCCCAGTGCCAACTTGCATCTACTTGTGACATAGGATTGCATAGCAGGGTCCTTCATAACACACCCAGGTCAGCTGCAGCTTCGATCCCACTGAAGGACAGAAACACTGCATAT
>OZ026622.1:74241288-74448788 GCA_964020975.1 Hermodice carunculata | reverse complement strand
TTTTTAAAAGTTAAAAAGAAACAAAAAATCGTAACGAATCTAAGCATCACTGGAACGTGACCATTTGAATAAATTCCATAGACTCCCATGCACTGAAGCATGGGATATGAAACTTATGCGTGGAACGACACGGTTAGTTTGTACGGTGTGTTTAAGATCTGATTTGTTTAAAAAATATTTATCATTATTTTATTTTAATTTTCTGGAAGGAAGGAAGTCTTTTATACTTTATTTTATTCATAATTTATTCAAATAATATGTCAAGAACACGTCGCCTATATTTTAGAAAATAAAGCTCTTTTCAGTAGTTTTATTAATGTAATCAATATTGGTATCCTTTCCTTTGCAGGTATTTTAACATTGACACACATTCCAATTTGACACTACTTCTTGGTGTTATATCTAGACCACCAGATATTGACAATTGTCAGCTGCAGTCTCACAGCAATATCCTGGACGATTCATTGACCATTGTGATATTATTAAATGGGACTTTGGTATTCTGGTATGGGACGTCCTGTAAGATCCGTTTCGCACGCATAGAGCTTTGAGAGAACAGCATATATGCTCAGATGTCGTGAGAGAGCAATTACATGTAAACATCCAAAGTGCTCTAATATTTTGACAGAGCAATTACACGTAAACATCCAAAGTGCTCAAATGGTACTTCTGGCATCACACATGTATACAAAATGTTACAGGGACTGTTCTTTGAAAGGGACTTGAACCAACTAATTTTATGAGCCTGTGTGATAAACCAGACTTCCAAAACATACATGTAAAATTTTGTAAGTATGTTCTCGGTGTCCACAGAAAAGCGATAGACGCTGCAGTGAAAGCAGAACTCGGCAGCTTTCCTTTACTAATTGAAATCATATGTAAATCTGTAAAGTATTGGACACAATTAGATAAAGTTAACCAAAATTCACTCATACGTAAAAGCTTAATGGAAATTATACATACCATTCTGTTTAGGCAAGAACTGTTCGATAAAATATATTAATGACATTCTACAGTGTACTGATATGCGAGAAACCTGTAATAATCTAGGTGGAAATAGGGGAGCGCAAGAAGAGAAGTTTCTACTGCTCTCCTGTAGGGGGCATTTCAGTTATTCAGGGCTGGAGTGGTGTGTTCCCATTACTTTTCATTGTAATTTACAGCTTAATAACTTTTAAACCACTTGCTGTAGAAACATCAAAATTTGTGTGGTAAAATTATGAACATAGCTGAAATGTTCACACAAAGTTTATTCTTGCAGCTTTAAAAGTAGTCTTTTAATTTGGGGTGAATTTAACATGCAATCAAATGGGAATCTCTTGCCCTGAAGAATTCAGTGAATTGGATTGTGTATTCAGCAGAATACACAGATAATTGGTAATTGTGACCTCCCCTATTGTCCACACAATACTGTCTTCAAACTTAGACAAAAACGGTTGTCCCGTTACGAAACCAGATGGAGAAAATGTATTAACGGTATCGGTGGAAATAGCCAGCACAAGTTGCGTGCGTATTGTAAGTTTAAAGACGGCTTTGAGATTGAGTCATATCTTAACAGAAGTATAACCATCAAGCAGTGACAAAACGTCACGAAATTGAGAATCACTGCCCATACTAATGTTGAATCCGGCCGTCACACGAAACAAAAATCACTGGCTGAGTTGAGAAAATGTTTAGTGTGTGGAACGCGAGCTATTGAGGATAAATTTCATGTTCAGGTAAACTGCAGTAAATATAACCACGCTAGAGGTGACTTGTATGCCAAATTGATGGCAATAGATCAGACTTTTCAGAGGTTAGATGACCAACATAAGTTTGTATATATTACGAGAATGGGCAATAACCATGATGCATGCCATCCAGTGCTCCAATATGCAAAATATTCATTTGAAACAAGGAATCAACATTTGGATATTGACCTGGCTGCCTCACTGGACACATCTGTAAACATAATCAAAGAAACTGTATATTATGTGTGATATTGATACCTGGATGCACCCTTTTGTATGTAATGTGTAGTTAACGTCTTTTTTGTCTTATTCTCATTGATCTATTTGTGGCCATACCATGTAATTTGGTGTATGTCAATAAAGTTTCTCGGTATAATGAACTGCGCGAGTGAAGCAAACGTCATATTTTGAATAGAGCTATAGGCAAATTTACTGTGTCCAGCATCATGATTTAAGGCATGCACCGTCACATTTTGTTACCATACTAAATTGTGAGCCACTTTTAACTATTACCTGGTATCCTAGATTTGTTCTACCTGGATAAAGACTCATGAGAGACATTCAGTCTCATGATTGATCTTTTAAAGTTTGTCCTTGTTGCTTTTGATTGTGCAATTTGAGACTCTCCAGGTAGAGCAAATTAAATAACTGTCACAAGTACATTCAGACAGTCTACTCTACCAAGGTACCAGAGAAGTATGACTTTCAACCGGTTATCAACATTGTAATTTACATGTATATTATTCATTGTGTCATCATGAATGTCGAATAGATGTGACCCACATGTTTTTATTACATTTTTATTACAATTAAGAATTTCAATATGGTTAATCTAAAACAGCCTAAAGTTTCTAAAGCAGTCAAAGAACTACAAGATAGATTTGTAGTCACTAACACAGATAAGGCAGGTAACAATTTTGGGATCATCTGCAAAAAATATTATCTGGATGTTTTGAAAAAGGAACTTGGTATAAACAAAATTTCAGACATAAGAGGAAATGACGTTTATAAATTACACAAACAATCCATTGACAATTTGATTGATGCACATAAAGATGAGATGAAAAGGAATTTTAATATCAAAATTTCTGAAGAGGACTCCTCTATTCCACTTTTGTTCTGGATACCCAAATTACATAAAAACCCTTTTAAATCTAGATTCATAGCTGGTGCTTCAAAATGTACTACAAAGCAATTATCAAAAGAAGTAACATTGTGTTTGACTGCAATTAGTAATCATTTTCGTAAATACTGTAATGCAATTTCTAGAAACTGTGAAATAAATTGTTTTTGGAGTATTAACAATTCTTCCGAGTTTGTATCTAAAATCAAAGATGTAAAGGCAAAAAATATCAAATGTTTTGATTTTTCTACACTGTACACAAATCTACCCATAGATGAAGTCAAAAGTTCACTTTCAGAATTAATTAGCAAAATGTTTAAACATAATGGTAAACCATACATAAATATTAATTCATATACAAAGAAAGCATACTGGTCACACAATAAATATTCAAAAAGTAACGTTAAATCTTACACTGTTGAAACTTTGATAGATGCTATAAAATTTCTCTTGGATAATACTTTTGTTCAATGCGGACCACTGGTTTTTCAACAAATAAAAGGCATTCCAATGGGTAGCAACTGCTCCCCTTTACTGGCAGATTTATATTTAACCTAGCTTGAATTTAAGTATATGAATAAATTGATGAAAAAGGACTTTCAAATGGCTACAAAATTATCAAACAACGCAAGATATATTGATGACATTGCTTGTGTAAATGTACAAAATTTCAATGAAATTGCTAAAGAAATTTACCCAAAAGATATCCCTTTGGAGGGTAACAATTCAGATGGTTTCAGAGATGTATTTTTGGACTTGGATATTCAGGTCACTAATGACAGGTTTTGTATTAAAGTCTATCACAAAATAGATGAGTTTAACTTTGAAGTAGTTAATTATCCTTTCCCGGACAGTAATATTTCCGATACTATTGGATATAATACATTTTTGTCACAAATTTTGAGATTTGGTCGTATTTGTTCTAAATTTCAGGACTTTGCATCAAGAACCAAATTTATTTACAATAAACTTGAGTCAAGAGGATTCAAAGGTGTACTTTTGATCAAATATTTCTACAAATTTTGCTGTAAATATCCCGAGATGGTTAGAAAGTTTGGCTTCAATAATTTTAGAGATTTTAGACTTGCCTGTTTTGCTACTTAATTTCATCTTTTGACACCATTATGTTTAAACGTTCACCTTTCGGACATTTTAGGCTAGCTTGTTTTCTGTTAGGTAAACCCTCAGGGGCTACAGGTAGCAAGAAGCGGCCTACGACAGTTACAAGCTTGCCTAATTGTACTTGATATCTGGTTAATATTTTCATTGCATTCTTTTGACATAAATACAAAAGACTTCCATTCTTTTCTGACTTGCCCTATAATTCTACTGTTAACATCCAAAGATTATTAGAAAGTCTGGCTGCAATAATCTACAGTTTTTAGACTTGTCTGTTTTGCTACTTAACTTTATCTTTTGGCATCTTTCTGTTTTAATATTCACCATCAGACATTTTAGGCTTACATGTTTTCTGTTAGGTAAACCCCCAGGGGCTACAGGTAGCAAGAAGCGGCCTACGACAGTTGCATGTTTGCCTAATTGTACTTAAAATCCTGTTAAGAAAAATTGTTTTGATAGCATGTTTTTGGCATAAATGCTAATGACTTCCATTCTTTTCTGACATGCCTAAATGCACATTTACTCACTATTAAAAAATTACTCAAAATTGACAGTATTTTCTCAAGTGTCACAAACCTGACACATTAAGTTGACACATTGACTCAGGGTTGGCAGTTAAATAGAGCTTAATTGTTTGAGGAGTAGGTGTCATCATGGAGTTTGTTTTACATCTCTGGTACAGGATGTACATTGTTGCAGTCCTTGTTAGGATTTTCCTTGGTTTGTACAGGTGGTCAAGCTGCAACTGTTTATTTTACAATCACTGGGACTGAATATAATGCCCCAGCTTGTTTCCACTTCAGTTAAACATTGGCGGATGGTTTAACTGGGAAAAGCTGTCCAGCTAGAAAGGGTACATTTTGGTTCAGGGGTAAGTCAAATTGTTCTTATCTGAACCTGTACTATGAAAATTTGGTAATTATGGTTTGTTTGACAGGTATTCTTCTTTGATATGAAGCTCTGCATTTACAAGCAAAACTTCACATATTTAGCTAATTCATCAATTGCCACGTTCATATTTATTCATTATTATGTGGGTTGTCTTTGCTGAATATTTAGCTTAGGCAAGGAGCCGCTACTCAGAGAGACGTGTACGGGTAAAAGGCTCCGAAACACGTTGAGTAGTTACCCGCTGAAGACCCTTTAATTTAATTGGGCTGATACAGCCTATGTCAAAATTTTACAGAGGAACGTGTGCAATATAGACAATAGTAATTCCATATATATACAGGTTAGACAGGGACAGGTTAGCTTATGGAGAGTAAAGAGTTCGAACTGCGGAATAGGATATTGACTACTAGGAAGTGGTTCTGGGCAAAAAGACACAAATACAATTTTCCTTCCAGTTGTCAAGTTTAATGCTATCAGCCCATTGCCTTCGTTGTAAAAAAGGAGAACTTGTGCTATTTTTATTGAAAAAAAGGACGGTAGGAGATGAAGGGATGCACATTCAGTCTCATGATTTATCATTTAAAGTTTATCCTTGTTACTTTCGACGTAGCAGTTTGAGACTCTTCAGGTGGAGCAAATTAAATAATTATCTGTAATTTTATTCCCTCCTAACTCTCCTAGGACTGCTTCTGTTGCTGCACATGGTGGTGCTCCCAGTATCCATTTCCCCATCTCATTCTGTACTTTCTCCATTTGATGGTTCATACAACTGTTGCCAAGGATAGGATGGGGAGTCCCATGCTCCGCCAATCTCCGTGTCAGAGATATCAGAGATAAGGCCTAATACAGGACCGTCACAAGCTTTTCCTGGAAGGGGGTTCTGATTTTGAAGATATTGACATCGCAAGGGAGCGGAAGAACCGAGCGGGTTGGGCTGGGCGTGGGTGGGCAGGGTTTGGTTCGAGAGGGCTCCCCCACGTCCCAAGGTAGGAGCCTTTGGGAAAATAACAACCAAAATAGTGTGTTCTGGTGAGTGTCTGGGTCAAATTTTTGTCCATACAGCAATACCATATTCAACTCAAATTAGACAGTTGGTAGATGAATATATCATTTATTTCAAGATATTCATGCAGCAGACACGAGCTTTAGGTGGCCGGTTAAAAGAAAGCCCAGCTACCAAAAAGGTCTTTGGTTTTGATGGCTCACAAAATATTCGATGTTCAGAAAATATGAAAAAAGTATGTATTTTCAGAATTGTCTGGATTTACAGATGACTACATGTAACAGGGAATATATTTCTTGTTAAGTATGGTCGATTTTGATAAAAAATGGAATGTCGTATATATAAATATCACTTGAAAAATGTAGGCCTATGCCTACTTTCCTTTTAGCCAGAAAGTTTGATTTCTGTCCAATCTGTTCCAAAATTGCAAAATCATGTTTAATATGTACCATGGTCCTCTCGTTCAAATTTCGATTCTGTAATTTGTTACATTGAGATTAAACTTTTGATATCAAAAGCCCATCACATAAGTTTGCAAGTCCAAATTTGTTCTATGACTGATTGCAGGATAGAACTGCCAAACTTGGTAAAACACCAGTAGATGCCAAACGTATTACCTTGGCATTTCATATTATTTGGCAACAGATGACATTTACGTTTGCCGATTGGTTTCAAAATACGAGAGAATTCCCCGTATTCCCTCTTTGGTATCCTTCCTGATCACCAAGCAGGTAGGCCTATACAAATTCTGTATATGCCTGTTTTGCGATCATTCTCATGGATATTAATGAGCACCATCAGGGGTATACATAATTTAGCCTCGTTTTGGACTTGATCACCAAGCTGGTAGGCAAATTCTGTATACCTGTTTTGCTATCAGGATCATGAATCAAATGACTGATATCAGTTAAAAAGGCCTACTCCATTTGAAAAAAAAGAGCTTGTTGCCAAATCTAGCATTCTACATGTTATTAAATGCTTGATATGATTTAATAAATTGTTGTTTTTCACATTTTTTCACTGGTTTTTATTTCACATTTATAATCCTATTACAGGATAAAATCGTCACTACCTGTCTGTTCAGGGGATACAAGAACATATCCACGTGTAAAGATTTGTATCCCATTCAGCCGTTGGCTTTAAGGGAAACAAATCTTTTCACGTGGATATTTTCTTGTATCCCATGAACAGACAGGTTGTAACTTAAAATGTTGGGATAGAGGAAATAATATTTTTGAGAACAGTTATACGAAAAGTACATTTCTGAAGAAAAATTTTTAAACAAGGAAAGTTACCATTTATAAGAGGAGTTCAAGTTGACACATGATATCAAATATATTTTCTTTTAATGCATATAGGATTTTTAGATCAAAAAGTTATAAACATATTCACAGGGATATTTTGAAAAATAAAAAACTTGGGCACCACTAATTTTCAAACTGAGATGACCTGGTTTCGCTCGTTTAGTAGAAGGGCCTCCCCCAAAGTCACCTTAACAGAGATTCATGCTATGACAACAGTGTTTCACTAAAAGTGCATCTTGAAAAAGCCAGCACCCGTGACATATTTTCAACTGCAGGTAAAACTTAAACTCTTGTCAATTTTAAGAAATCAGTTTATCGGCATGTTGATGGCTGTATAAATGCACGCTGATTAGACTCTTAGGAGGAGCAAAATCAGTAATGGTGATTTTTAACGACGATTATGATAGCTACTGGGTTTCTGACTTATAATATGTTTACATATACCCCATGAACATGCACATTTAAAGCTTAGGAATGTTAAGATGCAGTTCATATGATGAATTTTGTCAATGGCGTACATGTAAGTTCACAAAATTGTACAAGGAAAGTGTTGTATGTGGCTAAGAAACTTGACACAAACCACCCTAATTGCCGAACAATGCCGTTAGTTTTTTTTTTCTTTTTGATTCATCATTATGGGCTATGTATGTTTAAAATGTTTTCGAAAGCAGCACATTTGCATCACGAACACAACCAGAACTGAACACCAGTACGGTAATAATTATATGGTCATGGACGTATGTCATCTCTACTAGTATAATATAGTATACATTCCAGGCAAAAAAAAAAAAAACAAACAAACAAACAAAAAACCAGGCACGCCAGTGGTTTAACATTTGTAAATATACGATTGTGTACAAAATATGATTGTCATGTGGACTATTATGTAACATTGACAGGAGAACGTTTATGCAGTAGTCAATTGTAATCCCTCCTCCTCCCCCGGGAAATGGTGGGGGATTTCACAATCGCATCATAGTAAATATGTCAACTTTCTGCAAATCTATCGCTGGTAAAATCCCCGGAAGCCAGAGCACAGTGTTATGGTAAATTGCCCATAGACCCGCGCTGTAACGCTGAAGTTCCCTGGTAAATACCCTGGAGACTGGAGCTTCAAATCAACACAAAACACAAAACCCCGGGATTGTCCTGTATGCCCCTGCATGTCGGGGGGGGGGGGGGAAGGGAGGGAGGAGGGAGGGGGGAGGGTTGCAACTGACTAGTGCATTACAGCTATATTATGCCTGGGCGGTCACACACAAATAAAACGTCCTGGAAATGAGATATGGGCCTAACAAGCACAAAGGCGCAGTGCGCAAAGAGATACAGGATCTTTTTGGTGGAAGCGTTTTCTTCATCAGTGCATGGCGCCATATACCAGGCACGATATTAATAAGTCACCACATATGACATAGGAACCAAGCCACCACCCGCTCCCTTCCCCCCCCCCCCCCCCGCCGCCATAGAAGCATCAAAACCTCACGTTTGACAATTTCTCCATCTCTTCCTCTACTATACATATTGTACCAGAGACAATTAAAAGACATCAGAGGTGCCAAGTCTCCCGATTTGGTGGGAGATCTCCCGTTTTTCTAATGATATAAATCACCGAAATTTGTCTATCTCCCGCTATTTTACCTGCTTCCTCCATTCTAATATAATAGGACTCCCGCTTTTTGTAACATTTTTCAGCTTGAGCACCCGCTTTATATGTTGGGCAACTTGGCACCTCTGAGACATTCTTACACTGACCAGAGTGGCTACTTTCCATCAACTTCGACTTTGATACTTCTGACAAGTTCTATCAATTTTAACATCAATTTTGATACTCTCCCGCCAGAATGGCTATTTTGTAACAAATTTAATCCTTTTTATACCCTTTGACCAGAATTGCTACTTTGCATCAAATTCGATAATTCTGACCAGTTATATTCTTCCACCATAATTGCTACTTTGTATCGAATTTAATGCTTATATTCTGTTAGCAATTTTGCCATCATAATAAATTCAATTAACTTGCCTATTATGGAGGTCTATTTGTATTTTAAAATTTTGTGTAACTTTCATAAAAGTTAAACTATCATGAATTGTTCTGCCACGGTGGCCGAAAGGGTATGATAAAGTAATTACAAGTTTTACTACTGACACTGGAACTTTTTAAGCAAAAGGTCCAAAGGTTGAAAATGTGATCACACTCCTCCTGAAAGTGGAAACCAGTGCTGCTCAAGTTTGCCAGGTGTCGCATCCCAGACACAACAGTCGAGCGGCCGTTGTGTAATATTATTGGCCAATAAAAGTGTCCCTTTGTTGACACACGTGCGTCGACTGACCGTCGTGGTTTGGTTGGCGCACAAGCACAAGCAAGCCACGTGGAGACGCGGCAGCATGCCAGACGCACCGGGTCAGGAGATTCGGATTGCTGTGAGGGTTTATTCAAGTTTCTGCGTTGTCCATTTTGAGGTTTTAATGGAAGTTTTGTATAGGCTTACATGTACGCGTGCAGATTGTATAAATCTCATTTTTGCACGAAAAGGTATGGAAGGAACCGGAAAGACATTTTGGAAGTGGAAAACTACCTGTCGTCAATATGCAAAATGCCGCACATGATCAGGCCACGCTGACAGCGGTGTGCGGATGACGGACAAGGTGCTGTGTGGGCACAGCTGGCAGTGATGGAATGGGAAAAGATTTGTCGTTCAGGCGAGTATACCACTTTATCTGGAGGAGGAGCGACTAGAGGGGATAGTTAAGTCAAGTGGGGAATGCCCGTTGGTCATTGTCCAGGTGGGGACAAATGACTTGGCGGATAGAGAGGAGGGGGGAGGAGGGGAGAGGGTGGGAACAGAGACAGTTTTAGGGAGGTACAGGGGCTTATTGGATAGGCTGGGAGGACTAGAGTGTGAGCCTTTAGTGATGGGGATCCTGCCGAGGTATAGGATGGGTGGATGGGAGGCAAGTAGGATCAGTGCAATCAATAGGCAGTTGGACTCCATGTGTAGAGAGAGGGGTTTTGCCTTTAGGAACTTGTGGGAGGACTTCGTGGGTAGGAGGGAGATGTTCGCCTGGGACGGGCTGCACCCAAGCCAGCTAGGAGGGGGTAGGTTAGGACAGGTTTATAGTAAGTGGGTGCAGCAGCAGGGAGACTAGATAGCCCAGCACCGGACCAGGAAGTCCCAGGCTCAGATCAGGATAGGAGAAGTTGGGGAAGAAAGAGGAGAAGAGATGAGGGCAAGGTCAGGGTAGGATATGTGAAGTGTAGAGGAGTCAGAGAAAAGCTAGTCGATATCATTGATGTGGCAGTCAAGGAGGAGATGTCTATCATAGCATTGTCAGAGACGCATGTTAGAAAAGGGGAGCAGGACCAGTTAGAAATCCCAGATGCATTTGTATTCACAGGAGAAGGAAGAGAAATGGGGCAAAGGAAGGGAGGTGGGGTGGGTTTTCTGGTGAAGAAGGATGTCAAATGGCATAGTATTAACGTAGGGGATGACGATGAGAGTGAAGTCAGGCATGAGGTGCAGTGGATTGGAGTAGAGTCTGTTCAGAATAAGATAGCTGTTGGAGTAGTGTATGCAGGAAGAGAGGGCCTTCCAGAGGAATGGAATGACCAGATTTTGGAGCGGTTACGGGTGACTGTTAATGCAGTTCAGGAGCAAGGGTATTAGGTGTTCCTTGTAGGTAATTTCAATGGTCACATAGGAGATGGGTTGGACGGAATTGATGGTGGAGATGCAAATATGAAGAGAAATGGAAGAAAGTTGCTACAATTTTCTTGAGAAATGGGGTTGCGTATTTTGAATAGGGATTTCGAGTGTAAAGGGAAGTGGACCTGGAGTGTTGGAGATAGGAAGTCAATCATCGATTATACCCTGGTGGATGATAGGTTGTTCAGAATGGTGGAAAAGGTTAGCATTGACGAGGATGGCCGTATGGAAATAGGGAGTGATCATAACTGCATGACTGTTGATTTGAGGTGTAGGAAACAGGTGAGAAAAAGCGGTGGGTCAAAGTGGGTATGGTGCATCAACAGGGACACAAACTGGGATGCATACAAGGAAAAACTATCAGATGTATTGGATGGATGGAAGGAAGCATGGGTTGATACAGAGTCTAGTGATGTGCAAGGCATGTCTGATGATTTAAGGAGAAAGATTTTTGATGTTGCCAAGGAGACGATAGGTAGGAAAAGAGTTCCAATTGACAGGAAAGGGTATAGCATAGATTCAGAGTTAAAGGGGGCTATTGGAGATAGAAGGGTAAAGAACAGAGCATGGAGACTGGCTAGGAAAAGGAGGGAGGAGAGGGAGATTGTGTTGGCTCGAGAGGAGTACATGGAGGCAAGAAAGAAAGTGAATGACATGAAGGCTGAGAGGAGGGCAAAGCGAAATGAGGAAATGATGAGGAAGGTTATGTCAAGAGGGGCAGAGTTGTCAGCGGTTTTTTGGAAGCAGGTCAATAGGAGAAAGAAAGCTCCAATCAATAGGTTGTCTTATAGGGGGAGAGTAGTTGAAGGGGAAAAGGACCTAAGGGATGCATTGAAGGGACATTGGAGGGAAGTGAATGATCCACAATGGGGTGTGGGAGAACCACCAATGGTGAGGTCGGAAGCTAGGGAGGACAAGTGTGACCAGGAGCTCTGTAAGAGGATCCAGAGGGTGGAGGTTGAGCGAGCAGTGGATCATATGAAGGCTGGTAAAGCTCCTGGACCAGATGGGGTGTTGAATGAGTTTATCAAGAAGGGACCAGTGAAACTGTGGGAAAGTATGTGTTGGTTGTTTAACAAGGTTATAGAGAACAGGGAAGCACCAAGAGAATGGAGGGAATTGAAGATAGCATATATTCCGAAAAAAGGGTCAGTCGAGCATTTGGATAAATGCCGAGGCATAGCAATAGCATCAAATATTGGTAAAATCTTTACACGTGTCATGTACAGGAGATTGGGAAGAATAGTTGAAAGAGAAGATATGTTAGGGGAGATTCAGAATGGGTTCAGGCCAGGTAGGAGAGTAGTGGATCATATCTTTACTTTGTCCCAGATTTTAGAGATTGCAAGGAAAAAGAAACGGAAGGTGTACATGGCTTTCTTGGATATCCGGAAAGCTTATGATAGGGTGTGGCGAGATGCTCTATGGGCAAAGATGGAAGGGTTAGGCTTTGGAGGTAGGTTTTTGGAAGTTTGGAGAGCACTATATGTGGATGTCAAATGTACCCTGAGTTTGGGAGAAGTTGAGGTGGGTGGAGAGGAGCTGAGTATTGGGCTGAAGCAAGGATGTGTGTTGTCCCCGATACTGTTTTCACTGTATCTACGAGATTTGGGAGATAAGTTGTTAGAGAGTGGAAAAGGTGTTAAGGTGGGAAATGAGAAGTTGGCAGGTCTATTTTTTGCAGACGATATTGTACTGATGGCAAACTCAAAGGATGAACTGCAGAGTTTGCTCAAGATAGCAGGGGGATATGGGGAGAAGTGGAGGCTGGAGTTCAGCGAAGAAAAGAGTAAGGTCATGGCTCTAGGTCAGAAACATAGACAGGGAGAGAAGTGGATGGTAGGAAAGTTCGAGATACCAGAAGGACACGAGAAAGTCATTAGAATAGGGGAAGTGGATGATTATGAGTATTTGGGAGTGAGCATTAAGGCTACCGGCCAGGGCATGTTCCGATACCATGTCGATAAAATTAAGCAGAATTCAATAGAGCAAAGGGTATGATAAAGCTAACAGCAATGAATAGTTTTAGTAAGGCATTTACAGGGAGAGCTCTTTGGAGAAGGTAGCAGTCTCAGGAATGTTGTATGGTCTGGATGTTATTTCAATAAGTAAGAAAGACTTGGAAGGGTTGGAAAAGGCACAGAGAGAGATGGGAAAATGGATACTAGGGGCTCCCCCATGTGTGGCAACAGAAGCAGTACTAGGTGAACTTGGATGGATAAGTGTCAGGGATAGAATAGCAAAGTCGAAGTTGAACTATTGGGGCTATTTGCAGGATGTAGGAGAAGACAGGTGGTGCAGAAAGGTGTATCTTGAGGCAGTTAGGGAGAAGACAAAGTGGATGACAGATATAAATAAGTTGGCAGAGAAGTATGATCTGAAGGGGCCAGATGAGATTGAAATGTGGTGGAAAAGGTACGTGGGAAAGTTGATTACTGAGAAGCATGTTGTTGAATGGAAGAGAGGGGTGGAGGAAAAGAGCACACTCATTGCATACAGAGGGCTTGATAAACCAGTCAGAGGAAAGTGTTGGGATTGTAGCAAGGGTTCCAAGTTGTTGTTTCAAGGAAGAGCAGGAGTGATTCATCTTGAGAAACGGACACAGAAGTGGACCAGTGGGAGCGATGGGAAGTGCAAGATATGCAGGGAGGATGAGGATGAGACAATAGATCATTTTCTTGTGTGGTGTTCAGAGTATCAGGGATTGAGGGATAGTCTGTTTGAAGGGTGGAAAGAGAAGGATGAATTATGTAGAAGTCTAGAACAAGTTCAGAGCATGGCAGAGGGTGATAGGTTAGCCTGGATGTTGGGGTTGAAAGGAGATACGCCAGGAAGTGGAGTAGGGATTGAGTTAGTTAAGGGCTTTCTGGTGAAGTGCTGGGAAAGGAGAAGTAACGTGTTAGGTTTGAGGGAGTCTGAAGCCAGAGTAGGGAACTGAGAGAGGGGAAGGGAGAAGGTAGCCCTTATAAGGGCTCCCACGGCTCTGTGTATGGCAACATAGACAGGGACTGTGGGCATGCCGAGCGCAAGATGCGATTGTGGGATACGTGTTGATTTCTTGGCCTCCTTTTTAGGACCACGGCAAACAAGTGGCGCGCCAAAGACAATTATTACTTTATCTGTGACATTATTCTGTTTCATTACCACCATGTTTGGTAACCAGCATGCACACCCATTATCCCTTTTTAGGGCAAAGCTGACTTGCTTGCCAGGTGGTCGACTGAAGGCATCATTTATTAATGTTTTTGACTCCTTGTCAGAACCATGGCCACTGGCCAGACACTCATGACGCTTGGTGGGGATCAGCGTTGGGTTCAGAAGACAAAACGTTTGCAAACGTTGTGTAACTTATATTTGTGTTCAGGCAAGCGTTCAGTGATATTGAACACCCCCCACCACCGAATACAGGGTTTCTGTCAAAGGGTGGACTATAGTGTAAAGAGTAAGGTAGAGCGTCGTATATTAAAAATCGGGGGGGGGGGGGCTTTTGTTTATACAATATTTTTCTATTGCAAAATTAGAAATTTCGAGATTATATTCATCCGATGGGGGTGGGGGGAGGGGCCCACTTGAGAGCGACATTTTGACATCTAAAAGTACCTCTCCTTGACAATTTCATTATCTGTTTTATTTAACCTACAAAACTTTGTGTATTTGATCCTGGACGTTTAACTTATTTGTGCTTAAAATGGTCAAAATAAACTTGTCTGAATCCTGAATTTGCAGATGACTGTGGCCTCCAAAATTGACATGCGTTTGTATATGGTCCATGGATGACATAAGGATTCCTCTGAGAGACACTGAGGAGATGATCCAGGAACACGCGCTTTTAACACACATTTTAAGCTTACTTACATGAAAATGTTAATGCGCTCCATCTTTAACCTTCTCTTTTTACGAAGGTTAAAGTTGAGTTGACATGACAATTATAACGTAGGCCGCCATGTGTGGGCCTGCCGTAAATAAGCTTCTTCTTTATAATCCTTTCAATTTGGTCTAAAACGATGTTTCACAGAAAGACACACACACACACACACACACACACACACACACACACACACACACACACACTTGTACTACTTTTGACAAAATAAAAATATGCCTTCTTGGTCCTTTGCCATTGCACCTATACTTGATATGGATCACGTTTTTAAACAACACTTGTGGCGATAGTAGTTGGTAAGTGCCGAAGAGCATGTTGAAACGATGGCCACGTGGATTTGTGTAATTGGGGGAAGTGTCAAATAGGAGGTAGTAAAGAGAACTCTGCAATTCCTCACAATATACAAGTCTGCACAGAAAAGTAACAGACAATTTTATTAAAAACTACTACGTCCTATCATATTTGAGCACGGGCAAGTTGCTTTTCTGTGACAGACTGTAGTTCGTGTGTGTGAGTTTGAACTTACTGGTTCGTGGCGGCAGTGACTCCTCTCAGCTTACGTGAGGGCACATGGCTGTCTGATAAAAGATGTTAGAGCTTTTCATTCATGTGGCACGAAAAGTATGTAATATTCAACCCACGACTGAGCATTATTAAGGAAAATAGTACGGAAACATTTTTGGAACATAAAGGGATAGCATTATGAACATAGTTTGCTTCAGAGTTTATGAAACAAAGTAGGCATATTTAAGTGACCAGTGTGGAGCTATTTAAAAACTACAATGGACAAGTCCTGCAATCCCTTGCAAAACATAAGTTATTACACCAACAAAATATAGGCGAGCATAATTATGTATGATCAGATCTGTTGTTGATGTAATAGACTGTGGTTTGCATGTGTGGTCTTGGGCATGGTACTTTCTGGTGGCTGTAACCATGCCAACTTGCTGAAGATTCTGCTTTTATCTGCTCTCGGTAGGCCAATGTGGACGACAGTATACTTTGAGGATAACTTTTATGATGTCCAGGTGGCTTTTTGTATCTGGGAGAAGTAACACAGAGGAGGTAGTAAGGACAGCTCTGCAATTCCTCATAAAATATAGGCCTGAACACAGAAGCACCGGATCATTTACTGTAAAGGATAAACTGCTTTTGTGTAGCAGGCTGTAGTTTGTGTGTGTGAGTTTTGAACTAAGAACTTCCTCAGCCTACATCAAGACACTTGGTCATTTCATAGGGGATAATATTAACGTGATAAGCTAAAATCTATTCAAGCTATGACTTTTGAATGAAAAATACAGGATAATACATGTACACCCGAGGGATTGTACACAGCCGCTAGCAATGACAAACACAAAAATTGCGGGACTTGCAGGAGTGATACATGCCTTGTCTGCTCACCAATCGCCTTTGAAATATAATGTTTGAAATGAACTAAATGTAAACATGTGACATCGCATGCATGTAACATAACGGAAAACGTTGCAAGGAACGCCGATAGTTGTAAACATTTTTAAGCATATGTATCATTGAGCGTTAAAGTGTGAAAGGCATGCGTTTGGTTCCATCGCCATGATCATGTGTAAAATTCTGTGTCACCTTTAAACTGGAACTATCCAAATAGTTGTGACGTTTTGTTTCACAAAGATAACTTGGTTTCAGTGAGCCTTTTTGTTGATTACATTTTTCAATTAATTTCTAATGCTTTGTGTGTGTGTGTAGGTGGGTGGGAGTGGGGGTAATTCACAGTATCTGTTATGGTATAGTTCCCTTTTGGCTTTAAATATACAGGGACGTTATTACTATGATGCCGTTGGTAAAAGGCAAACCGGGTATCACGAATGTGAAATAAAATAGCTGAAAGATGAAGACACTGCAAAGTAGTACTGGTCCTCAAGTCAAGGATCAACTCTGTTGTTCTGGTGGAGACTGAATTTGACAAAAAAAAAAAAAAAAGAAACAAACAAAAAAAGCAAAAAACAAGACAACAACAACAACAACAACAACAACAACAACAACAACAACAACAACAACAACAAAATAAAGAAGGAAAATCATCAGCAGTCTACATGTAAAAAATATGTTGTTCCATGATATTATTGTGCTCTGTTTAAATGTTGGAACTTGTATTTTTGCCAGCATGCAATTCCGTTTGGTTGGACTAGTAAGAAACTTAGTGCAATTTTAGTATCAACATTCTATAATAATATTTACACACCGAGTTGGTTTTTAAATGATACAAACTTAAATGTAATTTGAAACATCTGACATCTGTATATTTTGTATTTATCCATATGTGACACTACAAGGGAAAGTACAGGTAAGCTTTTAAGTGGGTGAATGCCGCAGACACCAGAAGGTAACAGGTAAACAAAGTATATCTTGTAAATCGTTAAAACTAACGAGTCTATCAATGTTGTGTTTCTAAAAGATTCTGAGTCTTTTCGTACCATAATAATAGTTACCGAAACTGTTATGTTTGATGATCTTGGAAACTACCGTCGCTGGTATACAAGAAAGGATAATACAACTGAAGCTATTACGTAAGAAACTTTTGTTGTGGAGCCCCTAAGTAGCTTGCTTTGCATATATAAAATGATTTGTGGTGCCAAGATCAAAGGAGCAAATTTGTTGAAAATATTGTATTTGATGTAAATATAATCGTGAAAGTAACGTTGGAGAATATACCAGTTTAAGATTGTTGAAGTGTTATGAACCGTAAAAACTTGATATCACATGATTTCACAAATGAATGATATATATTCATCTTTCCCGTGGGAAAGAGTGTTTTATCTTTTTTTTGTGCGCTACGATCTAGAAACAGCGGCTCGCCGAAGAGCCAACCGATGCTGTTTCAGTGCAAGTTAAATAAAGTGAAAGTCGCCTTCGGGTGTACGCCATGCTTGGGGTTCATGGTACGAGGACGTGAGTTGTAGTCATGATGCTGTTCAGCTGCGTTTATCCATCATGCTGCCTTGCTTGGTACAGTCATCATACTGTCTCGCTTGCTCTAACGCCCCCCCCCCCCTTTGTACTTTTTTAACCAATATATGCGTCAAAGGTAGTGGGTGGGATTGAATGTTTTGACCTCAATGACTTGTGCACACTTCGACGCGTCACTGCTCACTATATCTCATTGCAGGTAACGGAAGCTCGGAGGTGATTCCCAGTTACAGGTGCCTGCTAACGGTGAAATATAATATGAAACAAAATAACAAGAACGTAAAACATTACGTTTCCTGTTTCTATATGTTGCAGGTAACGGAAGCTCGGAGATGATTCCCAGTTACAGGTGCCTGCTAACGGTGAAATATAATATGGAACAAAATAACAAGAACGTAAAACATTAAGTTTCCTGTTTCTATATGTTTCTGTTTGTTTATATGTTTGTATTATAACGAAAATAAAGTCAGTTCACTTATGCTTTTTCGAATGTTTGTGTGTTAAAGCTTTTTAGGCTTCTCCAAAACCATCAATAGGATTCTTCTCAAACTTGGTGGAATTATAACTTTTGGCAGGGTCAAATAGAGTTGTTCACAAAGTGGAGATACTCCGCATCTCAATCCAATTCTTTGGAATTTTTTTTTTAATTTTGGTACTTTTCGGTCAATGCATACATTCCCATTGATTAGAATGGAAGTCAATGGGGATTGCAATAGTTAGTCGCATTTCTGTCTTCTCCAAACTCCGTCAACCACATTCACTTCAAACTTGGTGAGGATATACCTTTATTCAATTGTTAACCTCCAGTAATTTTTGGGATTTTGACTTTAATTTTTTTGGCAAAATCTTTAAAAAAAATAGCTGAAATTGCTTGGCCAATTGCTTTGAAATTGCACAGTGATTAGTTTTATTTTTTTAAAGAATTTTTGTGTATTTTAAATTTTGTTGATCTTTTCTCCAAAATCCGAAAGTTTTATCCTTTTCAAGACTAATTGGAAACGCACATGGACTTTGCTGTCATTTCCCCAGTTTTTCAAATTGTGAAAATTCGGAAAAGTTTGAAGGGGATATGTTCATCTTGGCAACAGTGATGATCGTTTTCAAAAAAGGTGACCTTGGTATTGTGAAGGTCGTTGGACCACTTCAGTTCATGCATGTAATGTCAGCTGAGAATGGGTCTATCACAGTCCTCTTGTTTGTTAAAAGTTACGCAAAGTTGCTTGAATGATGAAGATATGTGCCTAAGTAGTGGAGTATCAAACTAAGGATCCTTATGTTCCTGAACATTTCCAATACTTCTGTACTGTCGTGTTATTCGTTTTGTTACCATGGTATATTGTCCGAATATTTCCATACACCTATCACCCATAAACTACACCAGACATCCGCCTTCCGACCTCTTTATACACATCCAAACTAACCCTTGTCTTCTGCCACTCACTTCTGGCCTCTCAGCGCTTATTGCACATTCACAGCAGCCCATTGTTAATGCCTATTTCTTCCTTCCCTCATATCATCCGTCATGGGGATTAGCATTGATCATTATAGAATGGCAATTGGAGTTTTTCACAACTGTTGGTCAACCCCACGAAAGAATGATTGGCCCAAGAATACTGCTGAATCCGAAATAATCCTCTCTTTCTATTTCTTGTCCTTGGTCCCAATGAAGGTGATTCTACTAGGTTTCACGTGTCTACAACACCTAGTGTCAGTCTTGCAAATATTTTTTTCAGTCCTGCATTGATGTGCATTCAAATCCCGGACAAAACGACCCCTCTGCAAAAAATTATTTTAAACTTTGCCACTCCAACGCCTGTAGTATTAAGAGTTCGGGCAAACTTGATAAACTTCAATAATTAGCCCAAGTCGAAAATTTTGATGTTATCACTTTATCAGAAACTTGGCTTGATGCGAATTGTCCTGATCAACTCCTCTATATTGACAATTTTCAACCTCCTTTTAGAAGAGACCGTCCTACAGGACGAGGAGGAGGAGTCCTTACATATGTTTCTGCTTCGCTACCTTGTCGAAGGCACACCGATCTAGAGGATCTGAACTCAGAGTGCATCTGGATTGAGATTACAACAAAACGTGGGGTTCTACTGATTGGAAATTAAACTAGGCAAAATTAATAACCCTCCACTAAAAGCAATTCTTATATAAAAAACACACACACATATTTTGAATATATTCAATGTTTCTTTTATTCTGTATACACTTTAGAGTAGATCTGTAGAGGAAATTCTGATCAAATGAAGTCACGCTTTATTGCACAGTGTCAATAAGCAGACAAAGTTTGAATCACAAGTTCGCAAGAGTACCTGTAGAGCGCTCAAACATGCATATGACCTGAGTGCAGAGTCCCATCAGAAGTTATCGCAGATGGTGCTTGGTTGCATCAAAAGTTATCACAGACTGTACTTAAAGTTAAGGCATTTTCTGAGTTCAATAGAGCAGAAATTGACTCATCACTGTGTCACATAAATCACCTTTAAATGTCCATTCAATAAGACGTGTAGCCACCATGGTTGTCAATGCACTGCTGGCAGCGTTTTTGCATCCTGTAGACGAGCTTTCTCACAAGTGCCTAAGGTATGCTGTCCCACTCCTCCAGAAGATAACGCCGTAGATCTGCGAAGTGTGAGTTAGGACCCATCTTCTGGTACACATATCTTTTCATATGGCCCCACAGGTGCTCAATCGGGTTGAGGTCAGGTGAGCATGCTGGCCATTCCATCACCTCAACACTCTCACTATCCAGGTAATCACGAACCACAGCTGAAACATGTGGCCTGGCATTGTCGTGCATCAGCATGAAGTTGTCTCCAATGGCACCCGCATATGGAATAACATGGGGTTCCAGGACATCCGTTATGCACCCTCTGCTTGTCATTGTTCCTTCTATGATGACGAGGTATGTCTTGCCATTAGCAGAGATGCCCGCCCAGACCATGATGCTGCCCCCTCCGTATGCAGCTGTGGGCTGAACACAACAAGGAGCGTGTCTCTCCCCTCGCCGTCTCCATGCACGTACACGTCCATCACTTCTGTGGAGGGAAATGCGACACTCATCAGTGAAGAGAACATTGCTCCATCCTGCATGTGTTGTACGGACATGTTCTCTTGTCCACTGCAACCGAGCAACTTTGTGACGTGGGGTAAGAAGCGGCTTTTTCAACATGCTCCAGGACCTTAAACCAGCAGCGTGCAGTCTGTAACGGACAGTCTGGGTGGACATGCGTCTTTGGTGAGGATTGGCTCTCTCCAGCTGGCTCTGAATATCAGGACCTGTGCGGCTCCTACTCCTCAGTGCTGCATTGACGATGAAACTGTCTTGTTGCCTGGTGGTCAGCTTTGGCCTTCCCGGGCGTGGTAAATCTGCAACATCATTTGTGTTTCAGTATTTTCTCAACAACTCATTGATGGATTTGTGGTTCACACCCATTGCCTGTGCGACAGCTCTGCAACTTTCACCGTCTTCAATGCGACCTATGGCTCTTGCCCTGTCCATTTTGGATAGCCTTGGCATGGTGATGTTCACAGTTTGACCAGTGATGGCGAATCCATAACTGACAGAAAAAAACCCATGCCTTTATACCCATGATTGGCACAGTTTCTGGCCACATTACACAGGTATGGTGAGAAAAATCAATGGTCAGGAGGGTCCTAACGGGGACAGGAAAGACCACTCATGATCCTGTCTGCGAAGTGCACTATTTGACTTTGTGTCACATTCAGCGAATGTGCAGTCAAGCATAGGCTACAACTCTGCTCATCTTTACACATGATGTGATCAAAGGATTATGCTACACATACATGTGCGTATCTTTACATTACCTAAAAAAGTATGGGTACACCATTAAATTATTCAAGCGGAGGGTTATTAATTTTGCCTAGTTTATTATCGACCTCCTGGCCAGCCTGCTCAAATACGGAATGCCTTTCTCGAGGCTTTGAATACCTCAATGTCCATAGCGCTTGAAAGTAACCCACACTCCCTTCTAATTACTGGCGATTTTAAAGATAGATGCTCAGACTGGAATTCACCACATCAGGATAGTGACCTTGGATTAGCACTTTTCAACCTGCTTCTTCAACACAACCTTTATCAGCTTATACAGGAAGCTACATACATCGTCATTATGTAACTGCAATGCATTCATGTGCAACATAGTCTGATTGTCAGAGGAACAGTCCAAGCTGGTCACGGACTATATAATCATGTATGCCACTGTTTAGAACAGGTAGTTTCTTCGAGGAAAACCCTTTAGGGTTAACTCTTTTGTTATCCTTTGAACATGAAATATGCAACTGTGGTATATATATCGGTTGCAAAAGTTGACACTGTGAATGCAGAATTGCTTGGGGATTATAATTTTATTTTTATGAAAAAATAATCTCTTGGGAGATCAATGGTCAAATATTTGCTTATTACTGAGAAATCAAGTTAAAAATGGAAGTATGCATTATGATTTTGTTTCCTTATGCTCAAATCAACTCTGCAAGCACAGTTGGGAAATGTGAATATTACATACATATTCTATTAAATTGTCAAACACGTTAGATATGTTCTCCATATATGTTTTGCACTTTAATTTGGCATTTTGTATTTGAAAAGACATAAAATATACTGATGGTATTGTATATATGGTGTTCCGATTTAAATATTAGAAAGGCTGAGTGGGTGTTTATTGGCATGAAAGGAAGTTATAATATAAGTGGAAGTGGCAGGCCAAGCAGATGTAAGAAAAACGCAATGCTACCTGTTACTCATCTTGCATAAAGGCCCTGTCTCATTGTGAGACTGAAGAGGCACACACCATTCACGGTTAAACTTACATAACCTGGTTGAACTGCAGTCCAGTGTGAGAAGTTGTAATTTCTCAACATTTGAACTTTTGGAGACACCTTGTGAGTTGTAGTGTGACAGTATTAAAGTAAACATATGCCATATATACGTGTATGTATATATATATATATATATATACACACACACACACACACACACATATATATATATATATATATATATATATATATATATATATATAGTTATATATATATAGTTATATAGTTATATCTTGGGTGGTTTATGGGCAGAATTGTAATTCTCCGACAGTCTTGTGGGCAGTTGTTCGGTTTATCGGCAGTTGAAAAATGTCCATAAACCATGTTCGCCTTAAATTCAACCGCAACAGAAACGTACAAATTAGCAAATCTTCCCAGATATTATGGGAAGCTATAAATGCCCAGAAATTATGATGAGCTACACTGGGTATATACTGCCCACGTTCCGGTTTGAGGACTATAATTGACCCGCATACAATGAGCATAACCCACAAACGGGCTGTCGGACCTATTCCATTGTATAATTTTTTGTGGGCAGTGTATAATTGCCCATAAACCACCCAAGACATCTCCATCTCTCTCTCTCTCTCTCTCTCTCTCTCTCTCTCTCTCTCTCTCTCTCTCGCTCTCTCTTTCTTTCTTTATTTCTTTCTTTCTTTCTTTCTCTTCCTCTCTCTCTCTCTCTCTCGCTCTCTCTCTCTCTCTCTCTCTCTCTCTCTCTCTCTCTCTCTCTTAAAACATGCCTGAACTTGACTGAGAATAAAAGGCCCTTGGTTTTCCCTCTTCCAATACAATTTTATTTGTCGAGCTTCTTGTTTTATAACTTTATTAAATACGTAAAGCAAGATCTCTGGCATTGCTTACTAATTTAGGCACAGCTAACAGTTGCTGATGTATTCAGTATGAAATTTTTAAGCTAAGCTGACTTGTTGGTCAGCGGAGCTTATATTATGACTAGCCATCTGTCGTCCATAATTCACATTTTCGACTATTTCTCCGAAACAGTGTCCCAGATTGACTTCAAACTTGGTCGGAATGTGCCTTGGATGGGTCTCTACGAAGTGTGTTCAAATGGTCACGCTCCAGTGATTTTTAGCTAAGCTGACTTTTCAGGCAGTTGAGCTTATCTTATGGTCCTCCGTCCGTCGTCCGTCAAAAATTTATATTTTCAACTTCTCAAAAAGCGCTGGCCAGATCCACTTCAAACTTGGTGGGGATGTGCCTTGGGTGGGTCTCTACCAAGTTTGTTCAAATGGTCACGGTCCATTTTTTCTGAATTTTTTTGTTCATTTTTTGGCGAAATCTTTAAAAATCTTCTTCTCAGAAACCGCTTGGCCAATTGCTTTGAAATTGCATAGAGAACCTTCTGGGGGACCCCTAGACCTTAATTTTTTCAACAAGTGGCGCTGCAACTTTTTCCTAATTTTTTATGAATTTTTGTGTGATTTTACTTTTTTTGACTTTTTCTCAAAAACTGTCACTCTGATTATGCTGAAACTTGGTGCAAATGTTCCTTGTTGAAGGCTGACACATATTTGTCCACCAGGTGGCGTTTCTGTGAATTCCTGATTTTTAACGGATTTTTTTCAATTTGGGCACTTATCGGTGAATGCATACATTCCTATTTATTACTATGTAAGTGAATGGGGGATTGCAGTGTTAATTCGCATTTTCGACTTCTCCAAAACTGTTAGCCAGATTCACTTCAAACTTTGGGGGGATGTACCTTGGGTGGGTCTCTACAAAGTTTGTTCAAATAGTCACAGTCTGGTGAATTTTTTTATTTTTTATGAATTTTTTGTTTTACTCATTTTTTGGCAAAATGTTAAAAAATTGTCTTTTCCGAAACCAATCGGCCAAGTGCTTCGAAATTGCATAGGGACACATCTGGGGACCCTAAGACCTTTATTTGTTCAACAGGTGGCGCTGCAATTTTATCTAATTTTTTTTATGAATCTTTGTATGCTTATGCAATTCTCCATTTTTGCTCCAAAACTGCTACAAAGATTATGCTGAAACTTGATGGAAATGTTCCTTCTCAAAGGGTTAAAGAAATTGTTCACCAGGCAGCGTTGTTGTGAATCATTAATTTTTATCGAATTTATAATTTCGGGTATTTTTCTGTTAATGCACGCAGCCCCTTTGATTACGATGGAAGTCAATGTGCATTGCAATGGTAAATTACATTTTTGACTTCTTTTCCAACACTTCATACTTGGTGGGGATGCACCTTGGGTGGGTCTGTATGAAATGTATTCACATGGTCATGCTCCAGTGATTTTAGGATTTTTGCTGATTTTTTGTGTGCATTTTTTGACCAAGTCTAAAAATATCTTTTTTTTCTGAAACCGCTCAGACTTTGATGTTGCATGCAGTGGCACATGTATGAGGGCCAGACTCAGACAGTACATAGGTGACCTTGACCTTATTTCCAAGGTAACAGATTCACTTTCCTAAATTTAACTATTTGATAACTTGATAACTATTTGAGTTAGGACCTTCATATTGTTCATAGTGGTGGTCCTGTGGTAAGGGCAGACACACAATGTGTGGATGACCTCGAACTTGTTCCCAATGCCACACTGTCACTAGTGTCATTATGTCTCCCGGTGGAAGCCGGGGGACATATTGTTTTATTGCCCGTTTCTTCCGCATGTTGTTGTTGTTGTTGGTGTTGTTGTTGTTCAGGTTCTTCAACACTTGGTTTCCGTGTGATAAGTCTTGAAGGACTTGACAGAATTTGATGAAACTTAGCAGCAAGACCTAGGTTGGGATTGTTTTTGGATGACCTTGAGCGAATTCTCAAGGTCACAGGGTCACTTATGTGAAATTGGTTTCCGTTCGATAAGTCATGAAGAACAGGATGGAATTTTATGAAACTTGGTAGGATTATGTATCTTGGCAAGACCTAGGTTGGGATTGTATTTGGATGACCTTGATCGAATTCTAAAGGTCACAGGGTCACTTTGTGAAATTGGTTCCCATTCGATAAGTCATGAAGAACAGGATGGAATTTGATGAAACTTGGTAGGATTATGTATCTAGGCAAGACCTAGGTTGGGATTTTATTTGGATGACCTTGAGCGAATTCTCAAGGTCACAGGGTCACTTATGTGAAATTGGTGGTTGTCCGATAAGTCATGAAGAACAGGATGGAATTTAATGAAACGTGGTAAGATTATGTATCAAGGTAAGACGAAGGTTGGAATTGTATTTGGTCACAGGGTCATTTATGTGAAATTGGTTTTTCTGCAATAAGTCTTGAAGAACTTGATGAAAATTTCTAGAGTAATGTATCGAGGTGAGAGCTAAAATAGGATTGTAATTTTCAAGCAAACTTGGTCATTTGTAATTTGTTATCACCTGTAGCTTATTCAGAGACGCAAGTGTTCCATCGGGAGACATTTGATCTTCTGTTGGAAGATCAGTCTGTTCTAGGTAATTTCTGGGTCAGTTGAGCATGGCCTGTTCACACAGGCCTCTTGTTTATGATTTACTTATTATTATTTTTTGTTTGTTTGTTTGTTTGTTCTGTTTTGGGGAAAATCTTCTCCAAAACCACCCACCCAATTGCTTTTATGTCACACAGGGACACTCCGGCGACTCCTAGTTCTTAATTTATTCACCAGATGGCACTGCGATTTTTTTCTATTTTTTTATGATTTTTTTGTGTTTTTGCTATGTTTCACTCCTCCAGAACTGTCACTCAGATTAAGCTGAAACTTGGTGGATATGTTCCTGGTGGAAGGGTCAAATAAAGTGGCATTGCTGTGGATTCCTGATTTTTAACGATTTTTTCAAGATGGGTACTTATTGGTCAATGCAGCTTTCCTATTCATTACCATGCAAGTCAACGAGTATTCTAATGCTAACTAACATTTTCGGTCAGATTCACTTCAAACTTGGTGGCAATGTACCGGGGGGGGGGGGGGGGGTAGAAAGGTTTTTTTCAAATGGTCATGCTCCAGTGATTATTGTATTTTTTTTCAAAAATAATCTTAAAAAAAGTTTTAATAGGAAAGTTTAAGGTGGGAATTTCTTTTAATGGTTGTGACTTAAATAATTTTGGCCAGATTTGTGCCAAACTTGGTAGGGATATACCTTTTATTCTTAAAAAGTGCAATAAAGTGTACATCAATCTTTGATACAGATTTTCAATTCAGCTTGTACATTTCCATGCATTTTCGCATCAAATTTTAGCAAATTGTAGAACACACCGCAAATGAAACAAGCATGTTGAAAGTTCAAACATCATATTATATTCCTGAGATACAGATGTTTGAAGTTAGTATGATGACACATCAAAGGAAAGCTACTTTTAACTGCTTTTGATGACAAAACAGATTTTTTTTTCAAATCTTAAGACATGCATTTTTGATTCGTTACATAAAGTTTAGTTTGCTGCAGATTTGAGGTCCCTGTCTTCAAAATTGAATAAGCTGAATCCATATTTGTGGTAAATTATGATGATCTTTTGTATAATTGCTATGTGTAAAGATTGTCATCAACTAACACTATAAAATTGTAATTAACAGTTTATTCGCTTTCAGTGAATGTATATTTTATCTTACTTTGTATACGAGCCTGGAGTTACATGAAACAATTTGTGAAAGTCGCTGCCCACCTGATGTATACCTGTAAACTGTTCAGTCTTTTTTAAGTGTCTGCTCAAACTATACTTACTAATTTTCATCAAGGAAAAAATGTTGCTGATTTTTCATGAACTGTGTCTGGGGCTTTACAAGTATGTATTATTATTTTTATGAACTGTCAAAACTAAAAATAATTCCAGGAACTTCTAAGGCAGAGTCAGCATTCTAATTGTGAAACATGATTGAGTTCGGTACATGTATTTCAATAAATCGTAAAGTGAGAAATCTAGATTTTCTCCAATGAATTTTGACAATCTGTGAAGTATACCTTTTCACCATGAACTATGAAAGCACAAGTTTTTTCTCCATGATTCATGAATGGTACCTGCACTTATTTCCTGTACTGTTATATTCTATACTGTTAAAAGTAGCGAGACCAAACGGTTGCGTGGCTTCCTCTTGGGACAGGAGTGTGTGTCTTAGAACAATTAGGTCACTGTGACCACTGCCATTCACCCTGTCATAGGAAATGCTTACAAAATGCAGGCCATATTCACTATTCTTAAAGAGGCTACTGCACCACTTAGTATGCCAAATGGTATAAAGACCTTGGCCAGGCTTCTGAGACAGCCGGGGGGGGGGGGATGGGGGGTAGGAGGGTGGGCACAAAGGAAGGGGAAGAGTGTAAAATAAACTGAACTGTACCCTCATGTAAAAAGGGTATATGTATGGGCTACCTAATGGTTAACCACACAATGGTCTAGCTTACTAGCTCTGCTGACCATAGGTTGTAGAGCTCGTGATCACTCATGTCTGTCTGTCCATCCATCTTTCTATCATTCTGCTTGTTTGTAAACTTTTGTGAACACAATACAGTCTACAGTTTTCAAGATATCCCCATTTAACTTTCAGGGCTCATCTAGTGTATGAAAATCTGGGTCGCGGTTGGTATTAGTGGTCTGCCTACAGTGTTATGTAATTTATGGCTGAAAATGGGAAATTTTTTTGACCCCTCTAGCATCTTTGATGTGTGATAGAACTTAATGAAATTTGGTGGGGCTTTGGAGGAGGTCAACATCTCAGTTGCTTATGATACTAGTGGCACCCCCTATACTTTGATAGAAATTATGAGCCAAAATGTGAAATGTGGTGAAAGATGTAAAATTCTAGGTCTTGAAAAATAATTAAAGTAGACATGCCAGATTTATCTGATATAGAGATCATGTTCAATGCTGATACATCGTATGTTATATATCAGTGACCTTGACCTATTTTTGTTAGGTCACCAGGCCAGTTTAGCTGAAAGAGGTGATTTTGTCATTACAGGGTGTAGCTTGGACATCGATGGCAAAAGAAATTGAGCCTCCAGATCAAAATTGCACTTGATTGAATTGCACATAAAACTGTACATGATGACATATATTTTGGATCACCATGACCCAAAGATTACGGTGTTTGGCATTTGTCCAGTATTTAAGTTTTTCTGTTATAAGTCGAACAGTAATTACCCAATTGGGAACAAATTGTGTATGGAAAGCTGGAAGCTGGGCAGATATTTTGAACATGACAATTTTGTAACCCAAGTTAAAGGTCATGGTCAGATGGCCAGTTGGAATATTGGGGTCATCTTGTGTATGCCCCCCCCCCCAGTTTTGAGTTAGGCTCATATATTGTCTAAGAATTATAAAGTGTATGAAAATGTATATTAACTTCGATGTTGTGGCCCCACCTGTACTATTATGTATCATATGGGTCAACATGTGAAACTCTTGAACATGAATGGCAAAGCTTAAGAGATTTTTTTGGGTCATCAGACTATATCTCAGCAGAGTGTTAGGCCCATGGGCCTTGTGTTTTACCCTTTACTCTTTCCTTTGTCAGTGCCCCAAGCTGTCCCTGTAGCCAGGGTCATTATGCTGTGTGGCATACTAGGTGGTAGTAGCCTCTTTAAAGATAGCAAACTTGGTGTCTGGATAGTTGTTGGGATAAGGGTGTGTCACATACTAAAATTAGGTCACTGTAACATTGCCTTTTGTTTCATCATAGAAAATGCTTGTGTGGGTCATATTCTCAATACTAACAAATGAGAAACTGGATACTTCCTGGATAGGATTGTGCCTCTTACTAAAATAAGTTGCTCTAACCTAACCTTCAACCTTTCAATCCATCATGCAAAATGCTTATGTGGCTCACATTTCCTATACCGTAATACTGACAGATACTTAACTTGGTGGATACTTCTTGTGAAAGGGGTGTGCCATATACCAAAATTAGGCAAGCGTGACTTTGAGTTTGAGCTTTCACCATGCCATAGAAACTGCTTCTGCAGGCCCTGCACTGTAAGGATAAGAGATATTAAACCTGGTGAGTGGATACAGTTTGGGATCGGAGTGTGTCTGATACCAGAATTTGGTTACTGTGGCTTTGACATTTGACATTTTACCGAATCATAGGAAATGCATGTGCATGCCAGATTGCTTGTAAAACAATACTTGGAGATACATGTGCCAAACATGGTGTGTGAATACTCTCTAGCATAAAAGGCATTCTGTACAAAAATGCTGCATCAACTTAGCCAAAGATCACCTACAGGTGAACAATGCCCAGTCTAATCTGATGGCAGTCTGTCATCATTTGAACCAACAAAAAGATACAGCAGGCATGAGAATCTTCAGGCAAAAACCTGAATTTAGGCTTTTTAAAAAACCAAAATGAACCTTGCATATTTCTTTTTGAAGATGCAGAATTTCGGGCTTTCCACCACCATGTCAGACTACTTCTTTTTCCTCTCTTCTCATTCCTGTGCAGGCATAAATATCGCTTTTGCAGACTTTGATCAACGTAATGCATGGCTTGCGGGTGCTAAACAGCATTAATCAACGTAATGCATGGCTTGTGGTTGCTAAACATCATGCATCAATATAATGCATGGCTTGCAGGAGCTAAACATCTTAAACACCCAGATAAAATATCCTTGTCACCAGATATGCCACCTGTCACCAGGAAACTAAAAAAAGGTTATGGATCTCAGATGGAACCAGTCACCTGACCATAAGAAAAAGTCCAGAGTCAAGTACTTAAAGTCATAGCCATATGTTCAACTGGAAATACAAGGACACAATCCATACTGACCAAGTATAACCAAAGAGGAAATTGCCAAAGACTTCTTGGAATTGGAACTAAATACTGTTGTCAGTCTGGGTTAAAACTGTCTCTATGACACGTTAAGGCCTCAATCTAACTTCATTCGTCCGTGGATTATTTTTTGCCATATGACTGAGTATTTCATTTGTTTGTGTGTCACGGTTTATCCTCCTGTAATACTGATTTTGCTTGAGCGAAAACCCTTTATTTTGTTGTTAAATATCATTTAAAAAATATGTACCATAATTTCGTTGTCAGAGTAAGTACAATCCTTTTGAATGATTGCCAGTACTTCAGGAGATTGGTTCTTGTTTGAAAATGATTTACTATGTGCCACCATTTTTTCTTTTGATGTTGCGTGCTGTTAACAGAGATTCATCAAGGCATTTATTGCAAATTTGCTTGGCTAATCAGAAGTGTTCCTGTGTGTTATCAAAGCAATTGGGTGAGCAGTTTCGGAGCAGAAGAATTTTGAAGATTTGCCAAGAAAGAACTGAAAATTCATAAAATATAAAAAAATCATTGGAGCGTGACCACTTGAACAAACTTGGTTGAGACCCACCCAAGGTACATTACCACCAAGTATGAAGTCAGTCTGGCTGACAGTTTCAGAGAAGTCGAAAATGTGAATTAGCATTAGAATGCCCATTGACTCACATAGAAATCAACAGGAACAGTACATTAATCGATAAGTACCCAAGTGGCAAAAGGCATTTAAAGTCAGGAATTCAAAGTAGTGCCACCTAGTAAACAACTTTGATTTACCCTTTCACCAAAAAAATATCCACCAGGTCTCACACAAAATAGAACAAATTGCAGCGCCACCTGGTGAACAAATTGAGAACTAGGAGTCACCAGGAGTGTTCCTGTGTGATAAGCAATTTGGTGAGCGGTTTCGGAGAAGATTTTTTAAGATTTTCCCCAAACAAGAATAAAAAAATCACTGGAGCATGCCCATTTGAATAAAGTTGGTAGAGACACACCCAAGGTATATCCTTACTAAGTTTAAAGAGGATGTGAATTGTGGACTGCCTCCTAAAAGCTCAGCTGACTGACAAGTCAGCTGAGCCAAAAAAATGAAGTCCCCATTATTCTCCGGAATATTTATGAAAGTTTACCGACCACTCATACTTATTATACCCGTGGCACAGGGACTGTCCCTCTTCCTGTTCCGGCCAAAACAAAATTAAAACACTGCATTTGATCTTACTTCGCACAATCACTTCAAAACACTCCTCCATGTATAAAAAAACAATTATTATCTACACATTCGTACCCAGGGTTTTCTTCTTATGCCAAGCCATATTTTGTACAGAGTTATCATGATGTACGTACCATTGCTTTTTATGTCACTTAATATTGTGTTGCTTCAATCGTTGGGTCTTTCACCACTTTATTTTCTTTTCAGCATATCTCACCTCAATATCCCTTACTTATCAGTAATGCTGCAAATAAGAAACTTCTCCACCGAAGTTGGCCCTAGCGACGGCGTATATGAAATCCTTATCTATACCGTATTTTTTTACATGCATTTTCACATGTAATGTTTGTCAAATAAAGCAGCTCAAACTCTTTGCATCACTTATGGAATCGAATAAATGGATTCTTTTTGGATTAATTTGCCAGGTGGTAACTTCATGACCAGTTGAGATTCCTTTGTGGGTGCAAAATGCAACAAAAAGCTCAAAATATTTATGAGGATGCATTACTCTGACAAAAAAAATCACATATCTTCAAAAAAATCCAGAAATAACGTCAAGAAATTCTAGGGTATTTAACAGGATTTCCATATTAATAAAAAGAATCGAAAAGAAAAGAATCTTGGGGATCTTTGAGCAATATCATTAAAACTGATAATCCCTCAATCAATAACTAATTTGCTCTGGGACCTCCATTCTAGTTGGAAACTTTGCTCGGATAAATCTGAAGAAAAACTTTGTTTTTAATATATCAATGAAAGTATGACGAGGAAGTCCAATTTGTTTCTATATGCCTTCACAGATCATACTATTAGTATGAAAATATAATTTTCACCTCGTCAAAAGTCGCTAGTCACAGCGGAGCTCACACATGTAGACTGATCAAGCGTTCCTTCCGGGTGTGATCAGTTGTTCTGCACCAAGACAGGCTTGCTTAAGTTCCCAACGGGCGTTATTAATCTAGACTATCTCTGTTGTGAATATATTTCGATATCTAAGTGTGTGTCTGTTGAAATTTGTAACCACATGATGGATGCACAAAATGCCCATAAAGAGTCATGAAATAACACAAAATTCCTTTTTGAGCATTTATAATACGCAGCTGAATCTAAAATTTCCTTCAACGGTTCTTAAACTCTGTGATTAATAATGAATGATAGAGAAAGGAAGGAGGCAACAAAAAAAAACCAAAAAAAAAAAAAAAAAAAAAAAACACCAAAAAACAAAACAAAACAAAACAAAAAAACCCCAACAAACAACCCTCCCCCCCCCCCGAGTCATATCTGTGGGCGTGAATGTCTCCTGCATTCGTCCACAATGTAAGACCAAACATTATTATGGTATTTAGTATAGATGTTAAACGTATGAAATAACTTTCAATATACTTATTAAGAATATATCACTTTTTATCAAGTTGATCAATAAACTATGTAACATTATCATACAAATCAAAGCTTGACATACCAGTTTTAAGCTTAGCAGTGAGATACCCACATATTTATCTTTTAAAGGAGGAAAAAAATTTATGAATATCATATTTGACCTTTGAAGGACACTCAAGGGTAAATTAAAGAACGCCAAATGAAAGCACATCGGTACTTTGCTCTTCATGTTCAATAGTAATCAGCGGCCTACGATCAACCATGGCCAAGACATGCAAGGAACATATTATTGCTAAGTTAAAAATAGGTCCGGGTCATCCAGTTACAACAGACTTCTGATGTTTTATGAGATGCTTGGCTGGTATAAATTTGGTGAACTTGGTTTAAATCTTAGTCATGAATGTCACTTTTGCATCAGAGTATTTACTCGTAAAATTTTCAAATGTGGCCTTATTTTAATGGAATTGTTCTGTTTGGAGGTGTTCAATTGCCGCTTTAGTATTAGCCTTCGTACTGGTATATGGAATTTGAATCATATTCGTCAATATAACACCATGGCAAGATTGGATGAGATGTAGTTTAACTCTTTCAGAGCCACTGACGTCTAAAGTCGATCTATTAAATGAAACTAGTCTGAATTATCATAGGATCTCAGATTTGTATTCCTCGTAAAAGGACATTTCATTCAAGTAACAGTATGCCCATAGTTTTTGAGAACATACCCCAGGTCAACAGCTTTTCTGCTGTTGACCTGGGGTATTCTCAGTTGACTCATTCCAAATTTTGGGACTAAAAGAGTTAAATGAAGGCAGTGGTATTTCGTAGACCGGTAAGACGGCCGATGTTGAAACTCTGGTTGAAGTTGACTGACTGCATCAATTACACTCGAGCATTATCATCGACTGTAAATTCTTGCACAACAAAACGACACATTTGGAAAAATAGAACATGGGTCAGCGTTTTGTTATTGATATTTAAAATATGAAATATACTGAATCAAAGGCAATTTTTGTATAAGTTTAATCTAATGTTATTAACATGACATTCAATTTCATTTCATAGCATAAAATATATTCCCTGTAACGTAACAATTATGACACTCAAAACCAAAATAAAGCGCAGAAGAGAATCATGAAATACGCTTATTTTTATGAAAGGAGCCTCTTTTTTCCTATACTTTTACCGTCAGGTGCTAATTTTCGTAAATGAAGAGAGGCACAGAAAATGAACCAAAAACGCAGAAAGAAAAAAAGACTGTCGTTGTTGATGTTGTGAGAAACAATTTATTCCCAAAAATATAGAGAACTGCAATTGCATATTATATATAATTCTTTACTTTTGTCATATTTATAAATGTTAAAACTAATATATTGTGTACGTACAGTATCAAAATACTGAACCGTACAGAATACCAACCACATATCCTCCAGATATCAAGGAATATCAGACATAAAAGTCTTTATATGTGTAATTCTAAAAGGCTTAAAAACATGTCAAGTGTCACAAACTGTACCAGTCATCTTACAATATGATACGGCGCTAGCGTCGCGTGATGAAAAAAAAAATTAAAAGAAGGGTATCCGCACAACTAGAAAAACATGCATGTATCAAACAGGTGACTTGCAATGAAAATTTGATCGCATTTTAGCACGGGCGAATTGTATATTTCAGGTCGGAATACATATTAATTTGTGCCAGTCCTTAAGAGGCGAAAAAGATATATTTGCAAACCGTCCATTGCTGTCAAGATAAAAATGAAGTCTGTCTCTGTTGTTGTCATTGGCATGTAAAGGCGCGGTTCTTGGCAGGCATTTTTCATGACGTCGCGAGCGACGTCATGAAAAAAATGCCTACCACACCGCGCTGTTACATGCCAATGACAACAACAGAGACAGACTTCATTTTTTATATTTATATTCATATTAACATTAATACTAGAATTAAGTTTGTCATGAATATTTGTGCGCAAAAGTTTTGATAGCCACTGCGAAGGATCTTTTGTTTATCAGTGGGAGGAGCTATGGGTGTGGCCAGCCTCTTGCCGTCTTGGTACGTAGCAGGCATGTGCCGGGCTGTAGGCCTACATGATGTTACCATCGACTGATGAAAACAAAATTTATCCCTATTCTTTCAATGCTAACAAAAACTCCGAATGTAAATATTATATATGGAAACTTTGATATCAGACATGGAAAGAAACTATACACAAAAAGTTATTATTGATATTGATATATTAATGCATCATTTCGACAAAGGCATCAGTCAGCACTTGTGCAAAGAAATAATTGCCAATCAACCTCTGTTGCACATATATCGCATTGACCGTTGTGACACTATACACCCTCTTACATTATATTTACCTATTTTATTTATTTGCTTGCACCAGCTTGAAATGCAATATATAAAGGCCTATTCTATATATATATGTGTATATATATATATATATATATATATATATATATATATATATATATATATATATATATATATATATATATATATATATATATATATATATATATATATAGTGGCTAATTATGGCACCGGCTTGAAATGTAATATAAATGCCAATATTTACATTCGGAGTTTTTGGTAGCATTGACAGAATAGGAACAAATTTTGTTTTCATCAGTCGATGGTAACATCATGTACAGCACGGCACGTGCCAATGCCTACTTTGCTACGTAACAAGCGGCTGGCCACACCCATAGCTCCTCCCACTGATAAACAAAAGGTCCTTCGCAGTGGCTATCAAAACTCTTACGCACAAATATTCATGACAAATTAAATTCTAGTTTTAATGTTAATATGAATATAAATATAAAAAATGAAGTCTGTCTGTGTTGTTGTCATTGGCATGTAACAGCGCGGTTGTTGGTAGGCATTTTTTTTCATATCGCGACGTCATGAAAAATGCCAACCAACAGCCGCGCTGTTACATGCCAATGACAACAACAGATACAGACTTCATTTTTATAATGAACAGAGTTGCATTGCAAAACAAACAGGTGACTTTTAATGCAAATTTGATGGAATTTTACAATGAGGGCAACTGCATATTTGAAGTCGGACTCCGTATTAGATTATGCGATTGCTTGGCGGGCAAGAAAAGATATATTATCTACTCACCGTCTATTGCTTTCATATTTATAACTAAACATTCAGAGCAGATATGAATGCATCAGTCAGCACATGCACAAATATATAATTGCCAATCACGCTCTGATGCATATATATATATATATATATATATATATATATATATATGCATTGTCGGTTGAACACAATATAATTTCTTATAATTCTTTTATTTTTCTGAGGTTTTTTGCCTGTATGATAATTATACTTTCACTGGCAAAAAGTTTGTGTGGATACTGCTGAGATTTTCATACAACTAAAAATGGCGCTTTGAAATGTAATTTAAAAGCAAATGCAAATATATTTTATGTGGCATTGTCAAGTATTACATTATTATAATATTTATTAATATACGTAAAAATGACCAGCCCTCTGGCTTACGAAATTCGGACTGTATCAACTGTCGCTGTTTGTAAAATTCAATTGTATTTCCTATTTATCTAAAAGACAGTTGTACGTATGCTACACACAGAATACGTTAGGCATCCGAATAAAGGTTAGGCCTAAATTATACCATTTTATGTTCACCATTTCGGCGGTTCATGTAAAATCATTTGTCAAAATCTGTATATCAATTGATATATATATATGTGTACTTTATATTCCCTTATTGCCTTTCCTAATATCTATGTTTTTGAGCCACCCTTATTGTTCTTGAGTGATGCGCTTTTACTGTCCGCAGTTTCAGATTTAGAACTGGAATCGGGGGCACAGTATTTACTCTTCACCGATTTTCGACGACAGCAAAATTCCTTCCACGAGTCGCGTACAGCCTGCTCCCTGGCGACGCACATCAGGAAGATAAGAAAGCCCTGCAAAGCGTTGAAGATGCAGAAGAGATAATGGAACACCAGTCGGGCGTCTTCTATGGCGAAGAAGCCAAACACCCATGTGAGACCTGGAAGAAGACATTAGAAGAAATGAGGGGAGGTAAAGGGTATTTCCGTACTTGCGTACTGGGCGGATTTTTTTTTTGAGTACCACCGTACAATGGGACCCTCATGACACTCCCTCTCCCCCGAAATATATGAATCATACGGGGAGAGCACTGCGGTGCAAAAACATCATAACTGGCGAATAGAACAGTATTAGGGGGAGTTGGCCCGGCCGTTAGCTTTTCAAAAGTTCAGCTGAATGGTTCAAACAAGCAACAGTTTATAATACGCAAACAAGCAACAGTTTATAATACGATGCCAAAAACTGGAAACGTGACCCTACATAATAACGACAACACATGATTGCCAAGAATTGTTCCTTTTAAACAAACAGGTGTGATGCAAAAATCTCATCAGAACTAAAATGGTGTACATGTGAAGAAGTGTAAATTGGGCGCATGCATTGTCATCGAATAAAAATATCGATAAAATACTTGATAATTTTCATCAGCATAATACTCCTGAAAGAGTACTGTCCCAGAAATTTCAGTCGGTAATGAAAAAACGCAAGAGAGGGCTCCATTATGCCAAACAAGTTTACTCTGTTTAAGATTATTTTTGTTTTAAAAAAATACAATTGGGAAACAAGGAAAGGCCCTATATACTCTCTCTTGGATATGAAAAAGATTAAATAAGAGGCATCACGTATTACAGGTCATAAGACAAATTACTGTAAGGGAGGACGCAACAAGACGTGCATGGACAGATAGAGTGGCGGCGCCACACGAGCGGAAGGACACATGACGTAACAGGTAGACGGAAGGTGAGAATATCAGAGAAATGCACACAGAGCAAAATTATGTCTTTTGTAGCCTTTACGGTTTGGGCGTTATTATTTGTGTCCAAAACATGTACCACCAAGCAAAACTGAATCCTTTTTGAAGCAGTCCATAACGTCATCAAAACAATAGGCAGACTGGAAGCAGTGACATAGTTCATGTTATGGCCAAAACTTTGAAATCAGAAACCTATAATCTCTGTATCCAGTTAAGTGAAGGCTAACTTAATCTTTCTACCTTCTATCTGTGACAAGTTTCATTAATTGAATGGGACAGGAATAAAATGATGGTCTGTTTAATTCCACATACTTTGTAAATTTATTTGCATATTTCGAGTTGCATTCGCTTGTTGCAGTATGAAAAGAGGAATTGGGTTCCCGGCTGTTGTAAAGTAACATCATTTCATCTTACGAAAGATGACTGCACGTATGTTTACGTATTCCTTCTGCATTTTTACGGTATATGTGTACCCCATATGAACATCAGTACACTTTTAATTACAACAATATTATATTTAGTGTTAAAGCATACAAATCTTATGTGAGAGTGTAACGATTGGTGCAGTATTCGTCGTATAGTTCAAGAATGGAATGTTTCAAGGAGTAATATTCAAATTCCTTAGTGCTAAAAATATATTAACCGATCGACACACTGAACCCCTTGAACTAAATGGTAAAAAAAATGGTGGTCTTTAACAAAAGCTATCCTTGGTTGTAAAGTACACCAGTTTATACCTTCATTAATTGAAAATGGCAAAATAGTTTCTGATGTACACGAAAAAGCTGAAATATTTTGTAAGTACTTTGCAGCCCAAAACAGATTACCAGAGAAGCATCCGGGCCTGCCGCTACCAAATTTTCAATATGTTACAACAGCTCGACTTGACCTGTTCCCAAATTCAGAAGATTGGGTCCAAAAAATACTATCAAGGTTGAAAGTATCGGGGAGGGGGGGGGCACTCCCTACTTTTTTAGGTGGGGTGTGTGCAGCACAAGTTTTTCAGACTGACCCTTCATTTGGGCTCCCCTCCTACCAAATAATGGATCTTCATTGGGGCTGCCAAGACCGCCACCTAACAGCAGCTTATTCACAGGTGACACACTCACTTGCAAACAGCGCGTCAATCACTTTCACAGCATGCGCCCTGTTCACGGGGCTGGAGCGTAAATCGTCTGGTCTTGATTAGGGCCCTTTGATTTTATCAGTGAACTTGGTTAGGGGTCTCAAAAAATTTTTGGACCTTCGTCAGGGAAATCTTGGGAAAACTGATATCTTTGTTATGGAAAGTACCGACGAAAAGGCACCCTTCAGAGCGGCACATCCCTATTACGCTCGGTATAGGGAGTAGCCCCCCCCCCCCCGAAAGTACCCAGTGCCACAGGACCCGATGGAATAGGAAACTTTATATTGAAAAAGACAGCTAATAGTGTAACACCTTCTCTTTGTAATCTATTTAATGCATCTCCTCCCACTGGCAAATTCCCAAGTGACTGGAAAAGGTTAAATATGTGCCGACTTCCCCAAAAGTGCGACCGCCAAACCAAATCAAACTATAGACCTATCGAATTGTTGTGTGATGTCTCAAAAGCTATGGAACGATTGGTGTTCAATAAATTGTATGAATACCTGCCTGCAAATGGCCTATTAAGTACTAAGAATTCGGTGTTTAAAAAAATGACTCTACAGTAAGCCAACTAGTCAGTATCCTGCATAAAATTTACGATGGTCTAGAATGCAACATTGAGGCCAGGACGGTGTTCTTAGATGTCTCCAAAGCGTTCGATAAGATGTGGCACCAGGGATTAATTTTTAAACTACGCCAGATTGGTTTCTGTGACAAACTTATTGAATGGGTGGAAAGTTATTTAAGCAATAGGTATATCAGAGTCCCTATACAAGGACAATCCTCCACAGGGTTACAGATTGAGGCTGGCGTACCTCAAGGGTCAATCCTGGGCCCAGACCAATACTGGAACACGGGTGTGTCCTGTTTGATAATTGTGGGCAAAACTTGCCCGACTTACTAGAAAACATCCAGTAGCAGGCAGCAATAATTTGTACTGGGCCCAAACACCACACAAATCGATACCGGTTGCTCCTAGAACTAGGGTGGGAAACGTTGGCCACCAGGCTAAAGTATTTAAAGCTCATCCTACTTTACAAGATGGTAAATAATCAGGTACCTGCATATCTTGCTCAGTTAGTCCCAGCGTCGGTAGCGATATCTACCGGATGGTCTCTCAGAAACTCTTTAAATGTACGACAACTTGATTTTCGAACCAAAAGGATGCAACAGTCTTTCGTCCCCTCCGCAATCACACTTTCGAACGATTTACCCATTGATATTAGGGAAACCGCCACATTAATGTAGTTCAAAAATAAGCTACAAAAGTTGATGTTCACTGAAAAGCCCCCTTCGTACTTGTCCCATGGTCAACTCTTCTCCAGTATATGTCAGACTCAGCTGCGATTAGGCCATTCCTGTTTACGTCACGACCTGTTTAGTGTCAATATCGTTCCAGATCCCTCTTGTGCTTGTGGATGTCCATCCGAAATAAGCGAACATCTTTTCTTTGATTGCACGATATATGCTGCCTATCGCCCAAAACTATTGAAAGATGTTGCTTCAGTTGTGGTCCCAGGAGTATATCCCTCTCTCTTTCTCAGTCTTGACCGCAAATATTACCTCAGAATGTTATTGGAAGGAAGCCCCGACCGGGATACCCATTCTAACGAGAAGCTTTTTGCTGCTGTGCAGTCATTCATTAGCAGCTCAAGATTTGAATACTGACTCCTGGAGCCACTGAAACAACACTTACTTATGAATATGGTACTCGTTGCCTTAAATGTATACATATATATATATATATATATATATATATATATATATATATATATATATATATATATATATATATATATATATATATATATATATATTGTATATGTCTCCAACTAAACATTTGGACCGTCCTGTGCGTCGCTGTACATAAAAAAAAGTGTGTCACTGTGTGTCTGGAGAGCCTCCAGATTAGTTATCATGTATAGCTATTAGGCAATCCAGGGAAAATAAATATATATATACAATACAATATAATTATGGCTGTTGTTCTCTATTTTCCCCGTGTGGACAGTATAGTAAGCCTGGTGCCATAAACCACTTTTGTCGTACGAAAAATATTTGTTCACCCCCCCCCCCATTGTGTCCTCTAAAGAACCGATGATGAATGTTTAGTGTGCATACGACCAACTTGAACCAATTATGAAAATGACAAAAAAAAAAAAAAAAAAAAAAAAAAAAAAGTTAGAACTGACCTAGTGCAATGAAGGTCATCAGCCCTGCCTGCACCTGTAGCAATGTGATCTCACTCTTACTCTGGGTACTCTGCATGCCTTTGGGTCGGTCACACGTGATACCTTTCATGACCAGGATAAAGAAGATGGTGTTGATCAGTATGATGACTGCCACTGGGGCCATGAAAGCGTAGTAGAAGGCCAATCTGTCCACCCAACAACTGTCAAAACCAAAGAAGACATAATTTGATTTCTTTTCCATACAGGCGGTTGGCGTTGCGCCTAGATGCAATCCGCTGAAGTATGTTTTGTGTAAAAGTACATTGCGTTTGTTTGGATTCATATAAATGTGGGATACATGTATAAGTAAGCGTATCAATAAAGGAACATATTCTCTTAATTCCTTACTGCATCAGCTCGGTATGTTAGTATTAAAAATGCAAACATGGTGCCGCCAGTTAACAGAAAGGCTTGTCCGGGGATTAATGACATCGAAACAAGTCTTGCGATGGTTCCTTGCTGGTGACCCATTTTTATATAAATGCCATTAGAGCCTCAAGCGCTCTTCTATATTTCAAATCTTATTAATATGATTTGTTCTTTATACAAAATATATTGTGATGGTAATCTCCAACCAGTTTTAGAGAATTGTGTTCACTTCAAGATTTTGCGACATTTTGGTACAAATATATGGTCTATCAGTTGTCCAAATTTGGTAGTTAGTCCGAATACAATCTGAAGAAATAAGAAGATACTTTTAATGTAAACATTGAAGTCAAAAGACCGTGGTAACCTTTGAATCTTGATTACAGGCAAAAGGTATAAGCACCAAAATGTTCAGTTCAATTGGATATTTCTCTAAAACTAATCAACTAATTTTGATCAAATAAAAACTTATTCACTATTAAAATTCTGCAGAGCAAAAATGTATCAGGGATTTTCGAAAACATGAAGAGTTCTTTTTACGTGTGTGTCAAAAATGAAGTCCAACAACTTTATCCATTTTAACAAAATCAGCCATTTTGCAGGTTTTCTGTCACCACTGTAAAACAAAAAACAGACGCAGTTATGAAAAATTTCTGATACTTTTTTGTAGATACGTGTATTGAGATCATAGTAGCACAATTTTGACCAGTTTGCTTTGATTGTTTTTTCAAGAAATATCCAAAATTTCACAACACATATTTATAACCAAAACGCTTGTCTTTATACGATAACATTGAATTTTACATTGAGTTCCATCTTTAGTGCGGATAGATTCTGCAAATCCTTGTGTTGAATTAAGTATATAAATTTATTATATAGGAATGCAAACTTCTGCAATATTTAGCCCCGAAATAAAGTCACTTTGCCAGGTTGGACATTAACTTTTATTTAGAACTCTACAGTTTTTTCAGTAAGTGATATGGAATAGACTTTGGGCTTTATAATTGTTCAAACGGTACTTAGGCTTACAAATTTTGCGTTTGTTAGTTTCGCTTTATATTAGAAATAAACGATAGAAAACAAAACGTTACATTGATAACTAATGCTTGACTTTTCAGATGAACGAAATTTTGGTCTCATTGCAAGTTATTGTCCAGTGTCTAGCTCTATGGATAAGATAGCCAGAGAGTACACTATTTCCCTGTATTGTTCAACAATTCTATACGTTTTAATGAAGTTGTTTTTTTTTGGGGGGGGGTTACATTAAGCTTGGTCAAGACAATTTCTAAGTACCTGACATCATTTGGTAAAAAGCAGTACCACTATACACCTGTACCTCTTAATACCATTATGCTTATGTCTAATAAAACTTGCCGTTCAGTGATGTCCGCGTTTAACTCTTTCAGTGCCACATTTTTGACTGAGTCAACAGCTTTTATCGGCACTTTGGGCACAATTGCACCCAAAGCGCTTCGAGGAAAGCTGTTGACATGGACCATTACATTCTATGTAACTTCAGGCATGTTTGAACTTGAATGAAATGTCTTTTTACAAGGAACATGAATCCGGCACCCGCTATATAATTCAGAGCAGTACGTGTTAAGTAGTTAACGTCTAGCTGCTGTTGGTACTGAAAGAGTGATGATCAATGTAGTTAAACCTTGTCCTTATGGCAAACAATGTGCCTGAAAAAGAGGTCGTAATACAGCAGCGGCTTTAAATAGGAACATTGAATATGAATAGAAAATAGAAAGGTATATTGTAATTGTTACATGGATGTGATCTGTTTTTGCAGAGATCTACTTGAGGATATTCAACTGGAGGCACAGTGACTCTCGGTGTTTATATGTATAGGATATGGGCAACAAAGTAGGAATTGATCTCCAATTAGCATTTGGCGCAGCAATTAAAGGTACATTAAATTATTTTATCTGCCCTGGCAACAATAACGTATTCCCCGCGTTTCTGTTCTATTGAAGATTATTTTGTATGGTTCAGCCGAATGTTCTTTGTGAGATAACGCAATCTTGGGGGCAGTTTATACTTTTGAGAAAAATCTTGATGGTTTGAACCACCGCAGATTATCACAAAATGAAACCTACAACTCCACCTTATTGATATGTCTGTTTATATGAAATCGGTTTACAAGGAACTTGACAGCCTCTATAGTCTGGTTTGTATTTAAACTTATTTGACATGACCATGAACTCGCCTTTGGTAATGCTTGATGTTTAACCCTATCCGTCACCTAGCTTGATATACAAGAGAGAAGTTTACGTAGGGACAACCTGCTCCGCAAATAATTGATATGTTTAAACCAGACCAACATGGACATTCATACAGCTCAGCACACTGAAGTCCGACACCATTTTTCACTCAATACATCACAAGCCAAAGCCAAATAAAATGGAAGTGAAGACTGTAGAGGGTGTCACTTGCTATCTTGTTTCAATATATATCTATTTTCTTTCTGGTGTGACCCATTGACATAACGGTTTGCGTGCGACATCAGCTGCACAAAAAGTACTCACTAAGCCTGGGGTCCTCGGTAGAGTTCATAGTTAACGGCCGCCACTATGATCACTGCTACTGCTGGTGTACCTATTAATCGCAAAAACAGATTTGTTTGTGGTGTAATAACGATGATATTAATTGAAACGGAAGTAACTCTATGTAAAATATATTTCACCTTATCATTAAATCCATATTGAATAAGTCGGGGGCTTATACCGAGGTAACCCAACCTTCAATGACAAGACTGTGCTACATGTTGGAAGCCACCACAAAGGGAGGGGGGGGGGGGCGTTGTCACACGGGTCCTTGACCACAGGTAATTTTATAGATTTAAATATTACATTCTCTGGTATTGGTTTGTAATTATTATTAAACGAAAACAGAACTTTCTAAATGCCAAAAATTGGTTAATACTGCGACATTTCGATGATATTTCATCATCCGTATCAAGCGGATTAAAACAGAACATGATCGGCACCTTGCGTCCCAAGAAGATCAAGCTCCGTATATACCACTAATACATATCTACTGCACAAGAGGAGTAGAGAAAACATATATGGGTCTGACTTGGCAGGCAATATTGACAGTTATAAGCGATTATTGACATTGTGAAAGAAAATCTCTCTTTATTTATTTACACATGAGGACAACTTGAAAAATCCCGTTATCACCCTTTTATACACCCCTAATGGATAACGCATGAAGCAAAGTCCACATTTGCATACAATCTGAAAACAAGGCAGTAAAACGGCCTTACCCTCGTACCACGTGAACACGACTTCTGACAAGCATAAAAACTGGACTGTAATATCAAATCAATTACAATGTTTTTTTTAAAGAGAAGCTGCACATCAGAAATATCACAACGTGTCGTATACACGTATGACAAAAAAGACAGAAAAGAAAAAAAAACACTTTCCTATCCGCTTTTCGTAGTTTGGCTGTTTCCTATGACAAAGTGTTTAGATATACCTGGACCAGTTGCACCAAACTGCGCCAAATGGAACCATTGTTTATTCTTTCTCACCATTTCTGGAGAACATATTGCTCGTTAATTTATAAAATATTCCCATGTAGCACCTAAGAGTTAAAAATATTTGTGGGAGAGCTGTAGTTTGTGATTATATGTACCAAGCATAGTTCGCCCAGACAAGGAGACATTGTCACCCGGGTTGGAAATGTTGACACAGTCAAACAGTACAGTCAAACAGTCCTTTTCTTAATCTGCCCAGGGCTCTTGTACTGCACATATACTATGACCACTCGTAAATACTACAAAGATGACATATGGCAAAACTATATTGGCAGACAAACCCATTAGCCGTCTTCAGATGAAAAAGCAATGTCAAAAATATTAATTATTGGAAAAGTGGTCCCTTCCCTGTTCTTATTACACGCTTTTGTCCGGGTCCCTTCCCTGTTCTTATTACACGCTTTTGTCCGCTTTCCAATGTTCTATGATTCCCAAATATATGTGTCTTGCTTTGACAAACCCATATCTTAGAGCTGTCCGCCACGCCTGGCTGGAGTTGTGTTATCTTCTATTTAGTATCTTATTAACTAATCGCTGACGGTAGTTTGATTGATTTCATGAGTGGTTATGTACCTGAATCTTGGTCATAAGGTGTGCCTCTGTAAAGAGGACATATTTTCCTGATACAAATTGCATCTACATCTTTGACGTTAAGTGATATTGGACGATTATCTACATTACAGAGAATCAACAAATGAGTGGAGGTTACCGATAGATGGGCAGATTTATTTTCCACTTTTTGTTTCGGGTAGACCACACGCCCAGATTTTGAAAATTTCATATAGCTTGGACTACAGTGATTGATTTAACAGTCGGAATATTTACTACAAAAATGTAAAATATTGTTTATGACATAAACATACTCATTGATCATAAAACTCCAAAGTTCTTATACGAAAACTTGTCGCTCTACATCAACACTTCAGTACGCCTCATTTACTGTAAACCTTTACAATGAAACTGATTTACAATGCCCTCATGCTGACTTTTTTAGTAGTGACAACATATATTTTAAATGTAGAATCGGTAACTGATGACTCAGCTGGATAGGTGGTCCTATGATAGAGGTCAGCTGAAGATCAGGTTTACCTGGGTACGTCTAAGTAGAGCCAGTTTATTGTCACGTATTAACCACATAGCTTTACAGTGGCACACTGCACGGGTGATACACCTGTTGATGTCGGTTACACACAAAACTCGGGGGTGGGGGTTGTGATACCTACCCCAAGCAGCAACTGCAGTCTTCAGCATGAAGTAAGATATATGAGTGTTGAAAACCTTCACAAACTTGAGGTACTGTACAACGGCTTCCACCAGCATCCACATGAAGGCAGCCAAGAGGAAGTAATGGAGTAAGGCTGCTACCACCATGCAACCAATCCTGTTTTCAGTTCTCTCTATTCCTGCTAGGAACACTATATTCACACATAGCAGAGCCAGAGCCAGGTTAAAGAGAACTTTCTGTGATCTCGCTTTCCTGATTTTCCTGAAGAAAAAGACGTATTTGGAACATTTCAATGTGATCAAAGCGAATTGTGATCTGTCATTAATATAAGTCGGCATTAGATCTCGAGCGCCTGAGGTTAATGAAGGTCACCCGAGCCATTGCTTGAGCATGCTAAACGGGAATGGGCTAGCCAGTTGGAAATTGGGAGCTCCAATGCCTGTATAGCATCATTGCATGCTGGGGCCTATCTGTGCGCGTGTAGAGACCAGTAAGATATTTGGTTACAGTCAAGAGACCATGTGTAAATAATATACATGTCGGCATAGAAGACATATACTGGGTTTTTTTTTTTTACGAATTACACCTGCTCCAGTCTGACAGCTTTTGGCTAACGCTAGAGAAAAGCTCTGTCGCCTAATGATTAAGCATTTATTCATCTGCTTCAATCTCTATCACCTACTACTCAGGAACATTTGCCAGGTAATAACTTCCAGTCTAACGAGCAATTTGTCAAAATCTTCGCTGTGTCGGCATCTGAGGACACCAACAAAACCTATTTGCTATGTTGGAATTTTCAAGAAAGTTACACCAAGAAATATGAATTTTGAAACAACTACCCCTTTTCCTCCCCTGTACACTCTAGTCATATGATCCAAGACCACTATTACAATTTCTGGCTCCTTATCTTATTAGTTTTTGCCCGTGCAAAGTTTATCACACACCTTCTATCACTGCCAATTATTACAGCAAAGAGGCACACCATTTTTCAATATTTGCAGGCTTATAAAGTCTAAGTTGCCAATGACTTGATGAATAATATTGCATAAAGTATGTATCCGTCTTATTTTCCTCTAGTTTGCATTTTTAAATTGTGACTCATGAAAATGATGTGACCTACCCACGAGAAGACACGTATTCGCCCATACGTCAAAACGTTATCAATGTATGTATGTATGTATGTATGTATGTATGTATGTATGTATGTATGTATGTATGCGTGTGTGTATGTATATATATATAATATACATGTATATATCGAAAATTTTGAAGGTGGAGGTCTTATGCCGAATCAAAAAATGCAATACCTTTACATCTTTGTCTTTATAATGCTGATTGTTAGATCAAGAAAAGCAAGGATCTGTTTCATGTGGACTATCATCAATTGAAATGAATTACATTGTCCAAAAATGGGACGATGGGCGCAGTGAATTTTTTGTCTGCGATCACTTGTGACCAGCGACAACTTGGCGCATACTTAACCTTATAAAGTTGCACCATATATCTGTGTGATGCGTCCAAACAATTTCCAACCGCATTTACAGGGGTGGTATTGAACATCAAATAAGTCAGAAATTCAGAAAACAAACAACGATTCTTACTTAAATGCCAGGAACGTAACAATTGTAAATGCAAGTGCTGCTATAGAAACCGATAATCCTATGATGCTGATAATTGTCAGGGCAAGTTTGTCTGCAGGTGGTATCACTTCATCTGGATTCCAGTCCTGTCGTTACATTGAAAAAAAGCGTTGAGACTTATTAATAAGAAGCGACAACTTGAGACAAGACTGATTATTTTATTGACTGATGGATTGCAAAATCTAACTACAAGAGATGATAATACAGCCATAAAATTTCTGACATGACATTTTTATAAAGGCAAAACAACTTTTTTCATATAGTTGTTAAATTTATTATACATTACAAGTTTGTCTTTTCTTTTATTCCTATTCCTTTTTATGAAACATTTCCTTTTTTTTCATTTCTCAGTTTTAAAGTAGTATGTTCAGTAAGGTTGAATAGTCAGTAATGTATTGTCATTTGAACGAAATAAGAATTACATCCTTTACTATTCAAGTAATAATAGTATTCGTCCCAGCAATTATTTCATCTTTTTGTCTCGCTGTGAGAAGTTTTTTTATAAAGCCATAATTTAACATTACCACAAGTACGGCAAAGTTGGTCAGATGGTTACAGTCGCAAACATCGCGGCCAGCTATCTTGCCCTTGCGCGTACAACCCTGCGAGGACCAGCCACCAAGGCCATTGTTGGCTGAAAACTCCCAGTATACACATGATGGTGCCCCGCCAGAAGCGTCCTGTTTGGCGAAAGATAAAGATAACAAGATCACCGTGGGGGTGCAAGTGACACTGTCGGGTAAAACATGGTGTCATCATCACACGACTTTATTCACCTTTGCCAACGGTGTTATGATAGTTTTATAAGTTACATACCCCTTGCTGTGTTTGGGTTTTTTAAGAAAAGTTCACACGTGAAGCTTTCTATTCAGCTTCCATAAAATGTAAAAAAATACACAGTGTCGTGTTCCAACTGTGAAACGATTGAAACACATGCAGAAATATGCTTTATTTTCTTCCTGTAACAAAAGCTAGCATTTGAATCATACCAAATATAAGACACAATCAGTGAATACAAGAATATGACCAGTGTAAAACTGAGAGTATTTCTCAGTTAATTTTAAAGCAATTGGTGTATCAAAAAAACTTTTTGTCTATGTATATACATCTTCATCTTCACGCTAATGGCTTGTCTGTTGAAAGATTCTGCACAGAGATGAATGCAGGGCTACAATACACACAAACTAAGAAAACAAAAGTCATCGATAAGCACATCCAAAGTTATACTCTAGATATGTATTTGTTCTGAAACTTTATTTATCACCCTTCTTCGTAATATTTCAAAATGACAGTGCCAGTCTGAATATAGTCATACGGACACCTTGCTCTGCCCATTGTGAACTTTCTACGATGCAGGGCAACTGCGTCCTAAGCCCCTATATCACGCACCTGTAATGGAAGGAAAGCCGTTCGAATTGGCTCCGACAAGTTCTGCAAACGGACTGTACCAAAGGATGCTGATATGATACGACTGTTTACTGTCTTGTTTGTGTCATTTGTTGGATTAAGTTGAGCCACTGGGATAAAGAATTTGTCATTTGCGTAAACCACAAAAGTCAAACGATCACCTCCTCGTGCTGTTACACCTTTTGGATCTGGCAACATCCTCTTAAGCCATTGTCTGCGTCCTGCAAACATATCACAGTTGGGCTCATACCAGTAGTCAACGGCCAAGTGTGACTTGCATATGTTATGTGGTGATAAGTTTAAAAACATGAGGGTTAATTTTTTGTATAAAATGTATATTGTGGCTGCGGAATTAAGCTGCAGTGCAAGCACATTTTGAACTTGAAACAGTTAAAATGCCAAGTGTCAGCATGCCAGGAAGTGTTGAGTGATCGCCGATCTTGCTTGGTTTTGATTGTTTGAGAAAGATCTACTGATGAGTTCAGTGAGTAAAAGGCGATCACAGTGGGGGCAGGATTAGGCTTTCTCTCCCAAATAAAAAGGGCTGTCTACTGCTGTTTGGTGTCCGACATCCGAAATGTCTGACCCGTGCATATAGCGAACGGGGTGCACGTTAAAATATTGGTAGTGTTCCTGCAGCAGCCAGGCGGTCAACGTGAGTATTGGTTAGTTGAGAGTTTGTGTATGCTCCAATATATGTTGTATTTTTGTGGATCTTGAGTAATCCACCATTTGAAGTAATGTAGGCTTGTGGTTAAGCCCTTTTTGAGCACTTGTGTGCTCCAATTTATTTTGTTCTTGTCTGTTTCCCCAATTTAGTAATGTAGGCTTCCAAAAAAGCCATTTTGAGCTCTTGTATGCTCCAATATTGTATTTGTGAATCTTGTGCGGTTCACTAATTAGATGATGTAGGCTTTGAAATAGCCAGTTTTGACGAGGAAACCAGTGTAAATATATTTTTCAGAGCTTTGTTAGCTCTCCAATGTGGCGTTTTGTGTGATATTTGTCAAGTGTTTGTTTTGAGATTGCACAGCAAATCCTGTGAATTAATACGTCTTATTTTGGTGATTGATAAGACCAGAAAATTGGAAAAAAACTAAACCAGTTTAGGTCTGACAATTTAAAACGGGTTTTTACAAAATTACAAGATAATGTTATAGGTTTTATTTTATTTTTCTGATACTGCCCTTTCATTCTGAGTTGCAGCCCCAAGGTCGATTGGACAAGCTAGGACACCGGACCCGGCCAACCACTTTGTGTAAAGCCTATCAAACAAGTGTTCGGACATTATAGATGAACTGCCAGTTTCCACCGTGCTGTGTTTTTTGTGTAAAATGCGAGTCAATATATTTGAACAAAAAGCTTTGTCTTTGTGTTCTGTTCACGGCAGTACAAGCGTAGCGTTTCTATTTTCTTTCTGTTATTGAGGGCCAGGTTGGCATAAGACGTGCTAGGTAAAGCCACCTCGTAACACATTGCATTCATTGTAAGCTCTCTCTCACTCTCACTCTCACTCTCACTCACTCACTCACTCACTCACTCACACACACACACACACACACACACACACACACTCATACGCATTTAACATGCACCTGGTGGAACATGTCATGGGCATGCGAGCAGTCGAGATGACCAGTGTTTGAATGCTCTAAGCCAAACCCAAATAAACTAACTTGATCCGTTGATAAAACATGTCCACATGAATTTTCAGGAAAAAAATGCGCCCCTATCTGAACAAACGTTATGCTGTATACCGCAGGTGAGATGCCAGGTTATGACTTAACTACGGACATTCTAAGATGTTAAGTTTATAGCCAGTCGTATGTGCTCACCACCAGTTCGAACCTCAGTATAGGCAGTCTGTCCAGACTGGGGCAAAAAACATTTCCTCACATAAGTTCAATTCAGACTGTGAAACTAGGAGCTTATGTGTCTTTCATAGTTGGGGTACCTAATGGCAGATTTTTCGGCCCGAAAAACGAACTTTTTTCTGTTGTGTACTACAAGGATATCAAATGGTAGTCAGGTTACTCACTTTCCATCTCCTGAGCTTTTCGGAGTGCTGATTGTGGAAACAGAGCCACGACACCAACGCTGTTATAAATGACGTCATCCCAACTATAATATGACAATGGTGTGTATTCCTGTAGATCTGGACCTGTGTCATTTGACAGAGCTCCATACCCGAGAACTGGGTGTGTTTGGTTGATTGCGTTCCATACTTCCATTGTCACCATGGGCTTGTTGAAATTGTATTTTATCTTGTCTTTTATATTCACATTCTGGGATAATTTTTCCAACGCCGTTACAATTCTACAAAATACCAACGGCGAAGAATTGCACTTGGAACTTCCTTTAAATTGACTATCTGAACGATTATTTTCCAGAGACTATAAATGCGCATATTTCAAAGAATTCTTTCCTTCCTGCAAGAAACTGAAGACCATGCCTTGCACTTGTCGTGAAAGGCAATAATCAAACTACCCGAAACGTCAGTCCAGGTCACCAAACTACTAGAGCGCGTAAGGCCCTGAAAACGAGTGTGGATTTATTTTAATTCCATACTTATAAAATAACAAGAAAAAGTGAAGGCTTGCTCATATTAAAACCACCTTTTATTCACGAAAAATAGTTTTGCCGAGGAACAAAATGCTGATCTACGTACAACGTAGGGATTTTATTGACAACATCCAACGTAATAGGTCTATGCCAACAAAACAAGCGGGAACAAAATGACGTCACCGCTAGATTGCCAGCGAGCGTAAAATCTAAGCCTATTCACATAATGACAGGTATAACTTATACATGCTAGCTAATAGGTGTATTTTCTTGATTGAAGACATATTTGTAATAAGTCTGGTGAAATCCCGTTTGAAAACTGCACCTGAAACGATGCCATTACGGAAGGGGTTGTAGCTGTTGTTGAAGACATGCGATCGACTTGGATTTAGAAAGTAGCACCACATCTGTCGATGTATGGATTAAACATCAGGTTAGAAGCTACCACCCAAGTATAGTTCCAACAGACCACGTAATCTGTATTTTGGTCATTCCCAAGGTAATGCAGGGGCAAATACATGATGATAAATTTCATGCACTCCTTCTCTTTTTTGCAGCGCAAGAAGAATTAATTTTGCTTGGCGATATAGAGTGGTCCATCTCTCTAGATACTAAGTCAACAGCTTTCTCCTGAGCACCCTGGGTGCAATATGCCGTGGAAAGCTGCTGACTGACGACACATTTTCATAATGACAAAACGAAGCAGACGACATTGACTACATCAAACGTTTGCAGCTAATTTTTATGGAAAGAAAGTTGCACGATATATGCAGACACATCGGGCCTAGGTCCCTTATGGTTAAATCATCGGACTCTTTATTGACCTGGTGTTAATGATAATAGTAGAGATTTGGGGTTTAATACCCAGACAGTATGCATAAAATTACACACATGTCCTATAGTTATTGTTATTTGTCTTTCAACACATTATTCGTAAAAAAATTGTGTGAGTCAGCCCTGGTTACCGTTATCATGCAACTAGGCAAACGTTTCTGGTACATTTTTGTTACAATCAATATGAGTTTGAACTGGTAATATTGATCTCAACGCTTGGTTATCACATTGATGCTTTATGTTTTCCCGCTATATTGTCCATGCGCAAGACGTGTGATATTTTTTTGGTGTCATGTGTGTCGCGTTGATAGATTTTGTTTTCGGTATCTTACCTGCTGGATGCATTTATCCATTTCTGAGCCTGTTGAATTTTAGCTCTACTCACTTTCAGCATGTTGCTTACCGCCTGCATAAAGGACTCACCAACCTACAATGAGTATATAAATTGGAAATGAAACAATGTTTTATTGCATAATATAGCAAAATATTAATTTAACCATTAACACTAACTCATAAAGTCACTGCCTTAACGTGCTGATTTTAATTGCGTTGGAGACTACAATACCAAAGACAGAGCGAGAGAGATGAGACAGTATAAGGTTGAATCAGCTTGGTGAAACAGTTGTAGTTCTACGCAAATCGATAGCTTAAAACTCTGGGGCAGCCTGCGCGTATAAACATGTTCATTGAACATATTATGTATATGTGTACAATTCTATACTAATTTATACTCACCGACGCGTTACTTCCCTTGACTTTGGCAATGTTTTCCAAAGTCTTTGCGGTATGGATGATGTCGGCCACCACCAACCGGCTGGTATTTTGGGTCAGATTAGCTAAATCATTTGCGATGTCCCGTACGTTACTTGCATTTGTTGATCTCTAAAGGTGCAAAAGTAGAATGTTCTGTTTTAACTGTTCTCAATTTCAGAGTTTGCACACTTAGATCCTAACTAAATGTGCTTGCATACATAAACTGTTGGTAAGGGCATTCCACAAATAAGACCTGTTTCAGACTTTCTAGTGGACTTGAAGTTACAGCATACAATTAAACAGCCGTGCACCCCCCCCCCCACCCCCACACACAAAAAGCGTTTCCCCCAGAAATAGATCAGAAACCAATGTGTACAGGAGCTCCATTCCGGAAGTCCTGAATCATCCAAGATTTGCACGTGACGAACATCATATGAAATGACTGCATCCAATATTTTAATAAACGGGTGTGCTCTCTTGTAATTTTGATACTATACCTTTGCTGCGTCATGATAAATACATTTTGTTAACCATAACATGAACTCTAAATGAGTGAGCACTGACTGCTTGATTCTATAAAACCAAACTTAATTTCGTGTACACTTTCTTACCTTTCGTATGAACACAAAGTGAGTTTTTGATAAGCTTCATGTAGCTTAAGGGCCAACGACATAAATACAGGTGAATTTTTCCGTCACGGCTGTTTCTACGGGGAACAGAAGTGTGTGACGAAACAGAAAAACTCGGTGCTCGGTGCTGCTTGTTGCATCATCGTCAGGCATCAAATTATCATGGATCAGACTAAAGCGCCGCTGATACGAAATTCAGATTTTCCAGAGTACCTTTCATCTATAGATGCACTTTTCCTGCGAGTCGCATGTAGCATCTTTGGACAATGCTGTTTGATTGAGCAATCAATTTGGCAGTCATGTCTACATCTCAAATTTGGCAACACCATTTTGACTTGGTTATGTAGGGTATATAAGGCTTTTATGCTCACCTCAGATAGGCTTTTCAAAGTGGACGTTACACCAGATTCCGGTGATGGTTTGCAGTTTTTATGCCATATAATTTTCATCCACTTCCCGCCACTGGCAAAATTTCCCGCACACACTGCTGTTGCAAGTGGCTTCCCATCTGGAATGTATTATAGTTCTTATAGCAGCCTTTTTATTTTTGAGTGTTAAATTCTTTTTGCTCCCTCATAATTCCATGTAAGGTCACTGGTCGGAATGATAACGACAAAACGTTGGAAAACTTATAGCGGAAGATACCCAGTGTTACAAAATATCATACTTTGAATTCAATTGTGTTGCGTCTTAATATTCTTCAATTCGTGCTCAAACTGATTTTAACTCGGATGTGAATAGGCTGTTTAGCGTGTCTAGTATCAAAATATTCTAGTTTTACACCAAAAGCAGCATGTCAAACTGTTCCGTTCTACCAGAGCTCACGTCTTCTGGATAATTAAACGCATTCATTCCAAAAGACATCATGTGCAATTTACCCGCGCCTCTATCACATTGATGCCCAAATCGTCCTATTAATTCTACCCAATCACAAATTATCTCTATCATTGGATTCCACAGTTACGTTTGTCTATCCATACACTTTGCTACAAAATAGCTTAATGCACTGCTTTTGTTTTTCAAAATATCAGTTCATTTTAAATTCAAAATAATGTCGCTCAATTTCAGTGTTACTCACACCGAAGCTTCAAGCTTACCTTCCAATATATAGGTGATCTTAGCAGTAATTTCTCAAATTGTGACGTATAGTGTATAACTCTAGATTCAGATTTTAAGCGTAGTAAAGTACACATTTTCAGAAAGCTACCAAACTGGAAATTTTGTTTATAGTAACTTCATAATGTTAGATGGTGGCAATGTTTTCGAAACAGTTACACAAAAGATCACCCCAAATCACCACAAATATCGATTCAGCACATTCCATTTTGAAGATAGGAACCTCAAATCTGCAGCAAAGCTGAGTTTATCCAATCAATGAAAGAGTGTGTTTCAAAATTTAAAAATACAGTGTCGTTTTTTCAGCAGAGTTAATTAAAAATAACTTTCCTTTGATAGATTTGATTAAAAATAACTTTCCTTTGATGTGTCATTATTCCAACTCCAAACACATGTATCTCAGAAACAACAAATATTTAAACTTTGAGACGTGTTTATTTCATTTGAAATGTGCTCGACAGTGTGCCATAAATTTAGTGCTGAAAATATGGGAAAATGGAGAAGCTGAATCGAAACTATATATCAAAGAATGGCGATTACTTTTTTTTGCACTTCTCTCAATGCTTCCCCCCACCCCCACCCCCCAAAAATGCCACCGTGCCATACCGTAAATATATTTATACCCCACCTAAAAAAAAGTTATGCTTTATTGCAATTTTGAAGTCTATTTACAGTGTCTTGTACAGAAAATATCAGGTAGCACGCAGATCACCGAAAACCTGGCGTATATCCTTGGCGACGTAGCATGATAGATAAGATAGCACTTGTGCTCATGGTGACTATACCTGAAAGACAAATCTCATTTGTACGACTTGAGCGACCGATCGATGTCCTTGGCCAAGACACTCTCTGTCCAGTGCGTGATGCGGTTGAAAAACTGAGACATGCAACTGTAAGAATGGAAAAGAGTTTTTTAAAAAAAATAATAGTAAAAATAAGCATAGAAACACATTGTGTAAAATAATTTAGCAGTCTGTTTATCTAGCAGGCCCCTAGGTATAAGTATGGGCACTAAAATACATTGCATAACGTTTAGGAGTCTGTATACCTGGCTCCAGATATAGAGGTGAGGGCTCACGCACTCATCTATTTCGAGGCACTACATGGAGAGTTACCTGCACACCTAGAAGGCTCTTCGGTATAACTATGGGGCACTAAAACACATTGTGTAACGTTTATCAGTCTGTATACCTAAAAGGTTCCTGGGTATGAGCGTAACCTGTAGAGCACAATAATACATTATGTTACGTTTGGCAGTCTGTATACCCAGGAGGCCCCTGGGGATAAGCACAACAGATAGGCTTCTTTGTAGTGTTAAGACCATTTCCTTTTTTATGTCCGAGGGATCAGGTATGTTACTGGTTGAAGCTTTACGATTCAGATTCGTCTGTCAGTTTCTTTCAAACTCGTTTTTCATACCGAGATATATAACGGTTCAGGGAATCAAGAAATGGAGCAACAATCAGGTATTTTATTGGTTTAGATAAATAAATGTGCCACGTTTTCATCACAGTACTTCTTTACCTGCTAAACAGGTCAAGCCCAATGTTCTCTCTAGTGGATAAAGAAACCCTAGAGGTAGGTCTGCGAGGAGACAATGATATAATAGGAGAGGTCACAATTACCAATTGTCTGTGTATTCAGCTAAATACACAATTCAATACACAGAATTCTTCGGGGCTAGAGATGTGTATTTCCATTGGATTGCATGTTAAATTGACCTCAAATTAAAAAAAAAAAAAACTAATTTTACGGCTGGAAGAACAAAATTTTGGTGAACATTTCATCTATGTACTTCATTTTGCCACAAAATTTTTCCCGTTTCTACACCGAGTGATTTTGAAGTTATTAAGCTGTAAATTACAATTAAAAGTAATGGGAATACACAACTTTTGCCCTGCATGACTGAAATGCCGTCTACAGGAGAGCAGTAGAAACTTCTGTTCTTGCTCTCCCTATGCTTTATTGTACTATGCTGTACTTTGTAATGCTTCGTTGTTTCAAGGGGCTCCAAGGGGTATTTGCGAGATACGTTATCATCTATATTTATTTCTCGTGAACTGTGAAATCAAAGATTATTTTAGCCTGATTCGTGATTATCTGATTATAAGTATTTGCGTGCTTCGTTATTCTATATTTATTTCTCTTGACTCACTGTGAAATCAAAGATTATTTAACATGATTCGTGATTATAAACATTTATTCACGTAATTATAATTTTTATGATTTGGATTTAGTTGTGAAAGTACGTTTAAATTTTCTGTGAATCGTGATCACAACACCCCCCCCCCCCCTTTGGGGCCCTCTTTCAACAGTGCTCCATTTTATACGTTGTACTGTCTGGTACCTTAACTTACTGATACTTAAAACTGATATTTTGTCCGGCCCACCCTTCATTGTAGCTGACTGTGCTTTCATAGATGCAAGAAGATCAGCGTGGACAGCCGGTTCCAAATCATTCTGCATGTATGTAGCCGCTGCCTGGTCCGTGGCCGCTGAGCGATGTCCACCAACTTCGAACCCATCCCCAAAGCGAGGCAACGAACCACCCTCGGACTCATTCGTAAAGAGAGGCACTCTCGCCTGGTAATGTAGGCTGAAGTCTACCACCACGCTTTGAGTAGGGCTACAAGTTCATAATTAGTCCTAATTTATGTATTGAGTACCGGCAGGTCAAACAGAATGCAAAATTATGGTATTGTAAATTGCTTATTTGCAAGTGCCCAAATTTTTCACGGTTTTGTAATATAGATATATCTGTGGAGTTTTATTATTTTTGGACAGAAATCCTATTCAAGCAATGTGAAAATACTGTTTCACTGTGTTTTTATTTCTATAGTTTTGTGACAGCAGCGAAATAAGCGAAGATAAGAGTACAGCGAAATTAAAGCAATTTACAGTGTCACTTTTCTTGCGTAAACTATTCTGGTGGCCTTTCTTTTCTGTGCTTGATTTGCCTTTGCACAACTTCGGCTCAAATAAAAAACGGTTCTGAACACAGTGCTAAAAACATCACAAGACAAACCGCAGATCTTGTCACCTATGGTACATGATCTTAGATTACATTTCTAATTACAATGGTTCAATTTGAAATGAACTTTTAAAATATCTCGCCATCTCTATTCATCACTTAGGTGACACCATGAAAAAATATCTTATCAATTGACCTATCACTGTATAGCTACGTGCAAAAAACATAAATCTACGGATGACAAGGTTTAATCATACGAACACGATGTTACCCATTTACATTTGTAACTTACAAGTTGACTCAAGTAGAAATATATGTAAATGTTTAAGTTGACATACGTAGAAATACATGTAAATGTATAAGTTGATTTACGTAGAAAGATATGTAAAGCATGACATACAGGGTAATTCATGAATGGCCTACGTGTAAATTGGTTTCAAGTATCTTACGTTTCAAACCGTCCCTGGTTAATAAGGGGACTGAAGCGATTTAACAGTCTGAAATTGATCAAGTTAGTGCACAAAGTTTTTTATATGAACAAATGTATTATTTCTTGCAGACAAAGGTACATTTTAACAGCTATTGTGTCAAATGGAATATGCTAATGTAATTCACAAAATATGTTGTCAGTGTGGTCCGCTCCTGCATTTTCTGTGCACGAAATAACCACATGTACATCGTGCAATAACCTTTGCGCGCTAAAAGGTGTCTGCCTGAAAAGTTCTGAAAAGGACATAATTTTTGCTCATATTCTCAAACGTGTGATATGATGATGACTTACGCGATTTTGCTGATCACAACTTCAGGATAAAAACGACGCCTCCCAGATGTGAACGTCGCTAGACGTGTAATCATGTTTTCATATCTACTGGGCACAAATGGCATCAGTTCTGACTTCCTGTCTACTTGGGCTATGTAAGTAGCATTCTTAAACACCGCGCGTCCACGAAACGTCAAAAAGTCTGAAATATATGGTTCAATATTTTATAAGCCGTATTGAAACACCTACAATGATGTATTACGCAGGTCTGTTCTTTCACTTATCAGAGCATTCTCTTCGAGCTCAACACGGCATAATATTATATATATATATATATATATATATATATATATATATATATATATATATATATATATATATATATATATATATATATATATATATATAATATATATATATATATATATATATATTTTTTTTTCATAAGGAGCTCAATACATTCGACAAAATTTTGGAAACCTTCAAAGTTATCCACTTGTACGTCTAGTGTACGTGTACACCAGGCAACACAAAAGAAATCGAGAGCACCATCTCCCATATTTCATCTCATTGGTTAAGTTTGGTCAGGAAACCTCTTGCAATTGGCTGAGGGTCCATCAACAATGATGTTGCTCAGTGATCAGTCACTGACGATATAACGATGGCCAATTTGCCTATATTTTAAAGTCAACATGTAGTTATGCAAGATAATCAAGCTGAGGAAATCATCAACGATTGAACAGGAGGTTGCTTGCACGCCAATGCCCATGCAGTATGAAAAAAGGGAATTCCGTGTCATTGTGCGAAAGAACAGGTTTGAAAAAGAAAAGGAAAACATCCTCAAATGATATGGACTGTTATAGTGATATGTTTTGGACTTTGCTTGATGCCTTCTGGGCCCACTTGCATCTGCAGTTTCGGTGCGCTTGGGGCGCAACACCGAGGAAAGCCGTTCATCTAAACCATTTTTCTCGTGAGACTACCTGCATGCAGGTTCTTCACCAAAACGTCTTTCGATAGAATATTTGAATCTGAAAACGTTAAGAAAGCAGCTCACCAGTCCATCTCAGTAAAACACTATTGGACTTGAGACGCCGAAAGTGCGGTTTAGTGCTCCACACCTCACAGTGGTAACGGCCTTGTAAACCGCCTGTCCCTCTCATGTTATGTCGGCTCTGTAAAGTCCTGAGATCTCTAAAGGTGAGATTTAGTCCAGCTGGAGCTGTTTTGCCAAGATACAGACCATCCTTGACCCATATTATGTGGATTCCGGCGGGTACTTTCCCATGAGGTAGGCACTGGAAAATCACTCTGTTGAATTGCCGTGATATGCGATAAAACCAAAGCTGCTTCAGGTTAAGATCTGTGTTTACCTTAAGTTTGGGAGCACGAGGTACTGAAACGTATCGAACAAACAAGCGTGTCGTTCAGTTATTATAATGTTTAATGCTGCCAATAACTCCAAAAGCCAATTTGAAAATAATTTGATGAAATTTGAATTTTGGACTTCGCTTCATTATCTAAGATCTTGGGAACAAATTTATATCCATCCGCTAAACCATTGAAGCAGTGCACAGAATAGAACGCAGTACTCATATTACAACTCTTCTTTAAAACGATGTTTCCCATGACGGGATATTCATGTTATCAAAAAAGCCTCGAAAACAATAGACAGAGTGCTCACTTTATTTCTTTACAACTTTATTGTCAAGTTCCGACTCCCGACAGTCATTCACGCGAGGTTTTTCTTTTTCTTTTTTCCTCTCAATTTTCCCTTTCGTTTCTTTTCTTGTTTCTCTGTGGCTATCAGTGTTCTTTATACAAAGGTGCCCCGTGTCAATCGTGTATCAGCCTGAGATGTCAATATGTTTGTGTTATTTCTTTAAAATCCTTAATATTCTTAATCTGCCTACAAACATTAAAGAGACTACAGACGTTTACGCTAGAACGGTACTTTAAAGAGGAATATACAGGAAACCATAAGACAAACGGCATGCATATCGGTGCCAAATTTATTTGGTGTGTGGCTTTATTTGTATTTATACCTGTAATGTCTTGATTGTTACAATGATAGATTCGACATAACGACAATAACATTGGATGCCAACGTTCTCGCTGAGCAGAGGTAGCCTCTACCCTTCCGTGATTTATACAAACTTAATATTCTGTTTCCATTTTTCTCTGTTCTTTTACAATTGTGCACAGGCCTTTATATATGTGTCATTCAAAAATACATCAAAATGACAGGGCCTCTGTCTGCAGATATATGCTAAACGATGTCATGGTACCAGCCAATCAAAAATGCATTATATATAAGGTATCAAATTGATATGAGCAGTGCTGACATATTGCATCCATGGTGTGTTCTTCCAGTTGATTTTATTGGGTAGGAAATACACCAAATTATTTAACATGTAACCATCAATATTATGTAAATATCTATCTTATGAATCAGATTAGAAAACACAGCGTTTGAAAGCATCTTTCATAAAAACCAGTTCAGCAGGTCAAAAGGTTCCTGGAAATCTGATAAAACGCGCAAATGATTTTTAAGAGATCAGCATAATCCATGATATCAATAATGTGTATATTGCAACCAATAAACATCCTGTTAATATATGTGACCAGTATGATTGGTTGATGTCATTATATTTGACTTCAGTGGGGGTGTTGAAGAACATAGGAAGCAATTTCGAAATCAGTATTCAATAACGTTAATACTAGTGGTCTGAAGTCTTATTTATATCATAAATACTGCATCTTTACACTCTTCTTTATAAAGTTCGCCTTACTAAAATATTTTTCTCTTTCTAATTCAATACTTTTTATAGTACAGATCTTATATGTCTGCATCAGTTTCAGGAAGTTTAGCTCAATGATGTAACGTCATCGCTTTTTAAACTTTTAGTGTGTTTTCTCTTGTCAAAAATATTTACATGATTTCCACTTGTGTCAATCCAGACTGCTTTGAGCGTGCTTTAACAAGTTTGGCCATCTCTTCGTCCAACAATTCTTTCTGTATTACCTAAGTTGTTATCTGTAGATTTCTATCTCAATATCCAAGCTGTTTTTGATAAGACAAAGTTCCTGTCCAATTAGCGAAAAAAAAATCAAGGCCCCACATTGCAGTACATAGGAAATGTAATTGCAAAAGTAGATAAGGGTGCTGCTGGGAAAAGTTAATAAAGGTATAAAGTTATTGTAAATTGAGTCAAGCGTGCCGATGAGAGGAGATACTAGAAAGAAGAGAATGTGTGTAAGAAACAGTTTGGACAAAGGAGGTAAAATGTATCAAATGGTGGACCCAAGGTCTGCTGTGAGACCTATTATCCTGGGAACATCGTCAACGATGAATGTATGAGGATCTGCATGACTGTTATTGTTAACTTAAAATGGCTCTTTACATTCTGCACTCCTATAGTTGTTTAATTCAGTCGGTAATGAATGGCAATATGTTTAGTGTGTGATATGTTTCCCAACATAACTCGCGAATTTAACGATGTCGGTGATATTTGTGATAAATTAAATATCAAGATGCAATCATTATGTTGATTGGTCTTCGACATGTACCTCAACTGGCTTAAAGTTACATACCTGGCCATTTTGCTGGTTTCTCGCACATGAAATGTCTGGAAATGGCACAGTCAACAAGTAGCCAAGGGACTTCTGCCTGAAGATCTAGGGTAAAGCAGCCATTGTAAGCTCTGGGGTAATACTGATTCCTCAGCTGTAACGTCACGACAACAGGATCCAGCGAACTCAAGTTCGACTTGCCATTTTCATATCGGTAAACTGTCGATTTTTTAGTCAATCCAATCCATATGGGTGCAAAACCTGGCGCTGGGGATGATATAGCTGCAGAAAGATAAGAAAGACAAAAGAAAATATATAAGAATTAGTTGACTACATTTTGACAAAGAGCTGGATGTCGAATGCTTCAACATGGGAAACAATTCAAATGTTTGATGACATCCAATATGTAGATACCCAATGCCAAAAATACACTCCAATAACTTTTAAAAAGCGTTTAATGCTTTAACCATTTAACACTTCCGTCACCAAATTCCGCTGATGTGCTCTGAATTAACATGAGAATACTGGATTATAGTCTATGTAAGCAGAACTGTCATTTAAGCACCAGTGTGACTCGGTTGCAGACACCAAAGAATGGTTCAGGTCAACAACTTTCCTCGGTGTGCTTCGGGCACATGCGCCCAAAGCACCCCGGGGAAAGTTGTTGATTCAGTCAAAACTTGCAACTGAAAGAGTTAGCATGTTAATTTGCCATTTAGCAAATGTTTTGCGAACGTGCAATGTGTCCTTCTGTACTTTTCTCTAGTATTCTCGGTATGTCAATTTGGTGTATGTCAACGGTATATATTATCCCTATGCCTACCAAGTAGCTTGTAGTCAGGATAGGAAAAGAATTATTTTTAAGTCAATCTCCATATTCAAAACTTGATTACTAAGTCCATCAAGAACACCGATGTTTCCAAAAGCAGATTACACGATTCCACACTACGTCATGGTGTGCATATGACGTCAGAATGAGTATGTCTTTCATCTAATCATGTCTCTAACCAAATAATGATGGTATCATACGAAGTTCCCTCGCGTTTGAAATGTACTCTCTCTCTCTTTCTCTCTCTCTCTCTCTCTCTCTCTCTCTCTCTCTTAAGTACACCGCTACTTTTGGTCGGTAGATGTCATTTGTCGAAAACTGTTTTTTATGGAATTAAGTGCTCGGTGTTCACGCCCTGGCATTCTGTTAGGGTCAGATAAGTAGGATAATGTTCTCGCTGGAAAATGACGCACCAAATATTACCATATTGACTTGTATATATTTTATAAGTACCCTTATCCTTTAAAGGATCACACAAGACTTTATTCCATGGATATATGCTGATACTAAGACAAGCGTTACAACGGGAACGGCAGTAGCAGAGTTAATGGGTCATTTGTCCCTTAGCGCTACCTAAATGTACAGTAATAATGTTAGTTTCGTCCAATCAAGTTACACAATGCCCGTGCGATCACGCATTTAGCAATGCAAAATGAACTGTTTCACTGGACACCTTGCCGTAGCAAAACTTGACACGTTTTTATTGTAATTATTTAGATATATGCAAATATCATATATTAAACAATCATAGTCTTTGAATTCGGTCAAAACATGGTCCAAGGACCTGAGAACACCAATATTCATTGCGGCCTGCGGATTGGGTAAATATTGGGTGTTCTCAGGTCCCTAGAACCATGTATTAACCTCGTTCAAAATTTTATTTGTGTGTGTGTGTATATATACATATATATATATATATATATATATATATATATATATATATATATATATATATATAATATATATATATATATATATATATATATATATATATATATATACATATATATATGCATATATATTACTACCCCGTACAAATACAGCCCTGCTTATCATTCATGTGTAATGGGTTAATATGAGAGCTATGGGTGTGATATTGTAGGAAGAGAACGGTCAAAATGAAGCTTGAAATCAAGCACCTGCTCTTTTCCTTTATAGCCGTCACAGATAAGATATCACTCTTAAACTGGTGCCAGCATTTTTTCTCCTCAATAACTTATCAGAGATGTGACAAGGCTCCCTAATTATAATATATATCACCCTAACATTAACAATGGCTGCCAACAAAGGGACGAGTGCTAAATTCTATTGGCAGCAGAATTTTCAATTTGGAACACCTGGATTCTTATCGAGAAAAGTTATGACAGCAATGAACCAAAACAAAGAAAAATGGATCTCATTTAATCACAGCAAATGGAAATATAAAGATGATCACATGGGTGTAGCTGCATTAACCCCTGTGTCAGCCGTTCGCGCCTGCATCGTCAAGCGACCGAGAGTCTCGTGACGATACGAATGCTAGGCGGGGGGTGGGTGGGTTGCTGATACAACTTCAACCATATGATAATATATATATATATATATATATATATATATATATGTATCCCTTGTTAAATGTGATTCAAATTAAACATGTCATAACATTGGAAACCTGCATATCAATCCATCAAATCTCATTCCAATGCTGCTTGATGTAGAACATGACCCTCACTCGTAACATCCATATATATTAGCAGATCCTTTCTTGATGATAAAATGAAAACTTGTATTACATATATAATTCATTAAAGGTGGATTGATGTTACCCCCATTGAATACAAGTAATGCTGACGGCCGGTTGCTCAATAAGTATAAAACGCTGTGAAAAAGTTGTGTATCTGTTTCCAAATTTTCCTAAATCAAATTGTAAAAAAAAAAAAAGTGATTCCTAAATCCAAATGCAATGAGATCTTTGTTGACCGTGTAACCCTGCAAGTAGCTAAGGCCAATACACACGCACGTTTATATATATATATAAACGTGTGTGTGTAAATCCCTGTATAACCCGGTGCACAATCACAGTGAAACCCATTTGGTAAGTTGGTACATGATCCTTGATTATTACATGTGTCACTTGCACAGTAATTTTTTTGACCTGTAGAATAAAAATGCTTTAAGATGCTGCTACAACTGCAACCAATTAAGCAATCACTTGGTGCCTCATTAACACCATATACCGTTCAACGGTTAACGCCTTTGAATTTCTTAAAGAACGTTTTGTTCTCTTAAGTAATACCTTTTATTTAGTTTAAGAATCCCAAAGCTTCCTTCATATCTTTTAAATAGCGAAGTATCGCTAAAATAGTTCCAGCACCCTAAATGCTTCTTTGTAATATTCAGATGAGTAATATTTTGTTATTTCTTAAAGAATCCCAAAGCCTTTTTTTTAAAGTTTCAATAACAATTTTTCTTCATAATTTTAAGAAGTTTCATTTGCATGTTTTAGATAAAGCACTGTCTCGTACTTATTCGAAGAAACCTCAAGCATCCGTAGAATTGTGTATTTCAAACTTGCTTTAGTTTTCACCGTTCTAAATAAACTACACGTTTTAGCCATTAATTCACCATATGTTGGATTGATTAACTCAAAGACAATCTTTGGGAGGAAAATTTCCATTCCACCTCAAGCCACTCATCTTATTTTGACAACTAGATTATATATTTATTTTCAGAGCATATCCCCAAATAACGCTTATTGGTCTGCCCAAAAATTATTAACCACAGCATGTGAAAACATTTTTTAATATACCAAATACGTAATATAGTAAATACACTAAATGCTGGAACACAAGCTCTGTCCTTCATGCAGTATTATCGTTAGCAATATTTTAAAATAAAATTTCTCTGATCTGTCGACACAGCAGTATTAAAATATCTTTCTTTCATGCTAATCTAGCACCTGAAAACATGAGAAAGACAGATAAGATCATCTTTTTAAAATTAAAATGTACAAAAGAAGCATGGAACCTTTCTCAAAGCAAATTAAGAACAACTCTGTGTATATCATTGAAAGAACCAGTAAAACTGTGTTATTAACGGGTGCATGATCCGATAAGCCTAGAATGGTAGTACTCTTGGAGTGCGTTACTTTTCAAGTGATGTCATCAGACTCTGGTGACCAAATATGAGAATTTATGCAATCGTGGTTGGGCAACGACGTATTCTTGTGTTTCAAATGCCTTTCAATTGACTTATTTAATTGTAAGTTTAATATAGAGTAATACATGTCGGTAGCTTACCTGTGAGCGGGTTTTGAAACAAATCCAAGTTACATCTCGACTTGCTGCAGCAGCTGTAGCACTCAGCCTTTGGGCCTGAGGACCTACATAAATCACTATGTCTGGACAACAAGGAAGTGCATTCATTGGCCTTTGCAATACAACCTTTACTTATAAAGATCTGCCCGGTCTCATTATACACTTTGGTAGAACACCTTGCCGCTGTTCCCTGATCAGTGGAACAAAAAAAAAGTACAGTTAGTTTGACAAAGAATTAAATACAGCACAACTTCGTGTGCTGTAGTGGCCTGTTTATTTTGTAAGAAAACGTTCAACATTTCTTTGGCACAAATCTCCAAAAGTCTTCAAGTTCCTGGCTATTAACATAAAAACTCAACATTGTAAAAGACTTATAATGGGCTTCAGTCAAATTGAATCGTTATCTTGTATTACAAAGTATTGGTCGTTTTGATCCATGGTAGCCCTTGCACTGATTGGTTCGGTTTAACTCTTTATTGCATGCATATATATATATATATATATATATATATATATATATATATATATATATATATATATATATATATATATATATATATTTATATATATATATATATATATATATATATATATATATATATATATATATATATATATATATATATATACATAAATACATACATGCATACATACATACATACATATATGGGTAAATTTTCTTGTGAATTTCAGAAAAGTTTAATATTAGTGAACCTACTTCTTAACGGACTAAAATGTCTATGTCCCAAATGAATATTGATTTGCTAGCAATAACAGATAGAAACGATATTCACGATTCAATGAATCGAACTAAAAACCAGAGAGCTATCTCTCACATGGACGTTGCCAGTTTCCATGTGTATACAATTCTCATTAATGTTATGACTTACCAAACTTCTTTGGCAAGTCTTTACACCTCTATCGTTGCATTCTGCATTTGTTTTGGCTTTCGAACATGTCACACAGTATAGAAGCGGAGATGGTGTGACGGGCGGTGCGATTGGTTGTGTGGCTGGAATAAATTCATGTACTGATCATGGCTTGGAATACTTTTCCGTTCAAACCGAAATTCAACGAGAGATAGCGTTCGGTGACGTCTACTCAATCATTTCGTTTCATGTTCTGTTCTCATCGAATATTTCAAATAAATTTCTTGGAGATGTTAATTGTGTCATGGACGCATGACGATGAATTATAACTTCACTGGAAATATAACTATGCTATTAAACCCGCTGAAATTACCAAGCAACAACAATCACAACAATCGTGGGATTTGTTTTAATCAGCGAGCTATAGTGCCACCATAGCAGCCTCCCAGACTCGATAAAGTTACTGATGTGGGCGTTCGTTGGACAACAAAATATCAACGTCCAGTCACGGCTGCTATGGAGGCAACGAGCTACAGTGCAAACACTACAAAGAATATGTTGACCTACAAGAAGAGCGGGCAGTGGTCTGCTCATGCCGCCATATACTACTTAGTTGTTATGCTCGTTATAAGCTACTACTCCGTGCTCTTCTCATGCCACCAGGTGCTACTCAGAACTCACGCCAGCAGAACTACTTAGTGCTTTGCTCATCCCACGTGGTTCTACTCAGAACCCACGCCAGCAGAACTACTCAGTGCTCTGCTCATGCCTTCAGATACTATTCAGCCTTTCGTATTTGTCAGATTGACAATCATACGTCATGACAAAGTTTGTTGCATGCGTTGAATGTTAAGTTACCTAAGTTATAAATGACATATTCATTTTATATCATTTTTCACTTTTTTTGTGCAGTAGCATATCATCGTGCCAGTAAAACGATTTGCGCAGACACGATGGTGTACTACAAAACCGCGTTCGTGAACGCCATTTACTGTCAACCCGAAATAAATAAATAGATAAATAAATAAAAGTGTGTGTGTGTGTGTGTGTGTGTGTGTGTGTGTGAGAGAGAGAGAGAGAGAGAGAGAGAGAGAGATTAAACCCATGTCTATCATTGTTACGAACATATATAACGAAATAAGAACATCGAAATACGTACGAAAAAGGGAGTTACACTTTGACGTATGACAGCAGTGGTGACAAACTTCACTGGAAACATCATCATTGATACACGCTTCGCGGCTCATGTTTGACACACATTGGTAAGTCCCTTTGCAACCCTTCGATATTGTATTCCTGGACCAGTCTATATTTGTGCTGCAGGATTGCTACAAGAGACCACAGCCATGCCCGGGGGCATGAATGTCTCGCCAGCATAGTGAAATAATGTCACTCCGAAGTTTTTTGTTGACGGACGGACGGACGGACAGACAGACAGACGGACGGACAGACGGACGGAGGGACGGACGGAGGGACGTCCGGAAAGTGACTGCTTAGTCTCGCCAACAGCTTATGCTGGCGAGACATAATCGAGTTGTACTGTCCTTTTGTGAACAAAATAAAGCAGTTTTGCGCATCATTAGAACAACATTTCATATGCAGTCGTAAAGAGGTAATAGATAATTTCATGCAGTGATCCTGCGAAATGATTAGCGTGGAATCCTAATAAACTTTTACTTTTTCAGTGCTTATCACAACACACATCATGCTCATATAAATAAGATCCTGGATTCAATTATTAAAACAACTTTATACACATAAACATATAAATATATATATATAATCAAATTTCACAAAGAACGAAGAGTTTCACAGTAACCTTACTAACAAAAAATTCAAATTAAGGAACCCCGATTGGAAAATTTGGTATTATTTTGTGAATCTACCAATATCATTTATTTGTTATCCTGCATCAAATGTAGAGCACAATATGTGGGCCTTAACTACTCAATCAGTTAAAAAGAGATTCAATGGTCATTAAACTACAATTAAAAATCACAAGTTAAACATTTTTTGTGTAACCATTTCAATTCTGCAGAACATTCATATTTGGATTGCCGGATACAAATTATTGATTACAGAGAGCCAAATTTGTTAGACCAAGACAGTTATGTTAACACAAGGAAATTATTACAAATGGAAGATTTTTGGATCAAAACACTTAATTCAGCTTTTCCTTGTGGACTCAATGACAGAATTTTCGGCTTCGGTGATGTTAAGAATTTGGACTTTACAACTCTTGACAGAAGTCACACACCTTTTCATAATAATCAGGCTGGTATTCAAAGAAGAAGAAGAAGTCATGGACAAAGAAAATCACGGAAAAACAGGAAATGTAGGAACGTGAATACAAAAGACCTTGTCCAAAATTTACTACAGGCTTTCTCCAATGGCATTGATCAATTACATACAGCTCTTAAAGCACTATCATTTCGAGACATAACAAGAATTAATGAATATTTGGGTCTTACTGATTCAGAACACACATTTCCGCAAAATTGATGTGAAATTGTGTATGCTTACACAACAAGTATTCGGAAACCAGATTCTAATAAGAAAAAATTAGATCAAATGTTTTGCAGCATTCCTTTCAAACACAAAATCATTGACTCACTAAACATTCAGTCCCGTTTCAAATTGAAATTTGTTCGTAACATGATTCCAAAGGAGTGCAAAATAAAAGATCCCCCCTCATTTCCTATAAATATGGCAACAATATTGGACAAAGTATCATGAATTACAAAAAATTTCTGGCTTCAATTACTCTTGAGGATATCGCAGCAAATCAAAATTGTGACTGTATGTCTAATAGTAAATATTCTAATTTTGTTGATGCACACCACAAACATGTACTTACAGGTAACTTGGATATAATACAAAATTCAGGTTTAAAAGAAATGATGAAAAAAGGTACTAAATTTTGGATATGTCCCAAGTTGAATATTGACAGTATTTTTCAGGATACATGTGATGCATTTGATTTCTACTGTATGAAATGGGCAAAGAAAGAAAAAATGGAATTTCAGAAATTTGAAGGATGGTTATCAAACTTGAAAAGAGTCTTTAGAAATAGAATTTATCGTTACAAATCCCACATTAAGAATTTCAATACGGTTAATCTAAAACAGCCTAAAGTTTCTAAAGCAGTCAAACAACTACAAGATAGATTTGTAGTCACTAACATAGATAAGGCAGGTAACAATTTTGGGATCATCTGCAAAAAATATTATCTGGATGTTTTGAAAAAGGTACTTGGTATAAACAATATTTCAGACATAAGAGGAAATGACGTTTATAAATTACACAAACAATCCATTAATAATTTGATAGATGCACATAAAGATGAGATGAAAAGGAATTTTAATATCAAAATTTCTGAAGAGGACTCCTCTATTCCACTTTTGTTCTGGATACCCAAATTACATAAAAACCCTTTTAAATCTAGATTCATAGCTGGTGCTTCAAAATGTACTACAAAGCAATTATCAAAAGAAGTAACATTGTGTTTGACTGCAGTTAGGAATCATTTTCGTAAATACTGTAATGCAATTTCTAGAAACTGTGAAATAAATTGTTTTTGAAGTATTAACAATTCTTCCGAGTTTGTATCTAAAATCAAAGATGTAAAGGCAAAAAGTATCAAATGTTTTGATTTTTCTACACTGTACACAAATCTACCCATAGATGAAGTCAAAAGTTCACTTTCAGAATTAATTAGCAAAATGTTTAAACATAATGGTAAACCATACATAAATATTAATTCATATACAAAGAAAGCATATTGATCACACAATAAATATTCAAAAAGTAACGTTAAATCTTACACTGTTGAAACTTTGACAGATGCTATAAAATTTCTCTTGGATAATACTTTTGTTCAATGCGGACCATTGTCTTCAACAAATAAAAGGCATGGCAATGGGTAGCAACTGCTCCCCTTTTCTGGCAGATTTATATTTAACCTGGCTTGAATTTAAGTATATGTTTAAATTGGTGAAAAAGGACTTTCAAATGGCTACAAAATTATCAAACAACGCAAGATATATTGATGGCATTGCTTGGGTAAATGTACAAAATTTCAGTGAAATTGCTAAAGAAATTTACCCAAAAGATATCCCTTTGGAGGGTAACAATTCAGATGGTTTCAGAGATGTGTTTTTGGACTTGAAATTCAGGTCACTAATGACAGGTTTTGTATTAAAGTCTATCACAAAATAGATGAGTTTAACTTTGAAGTGGTTAATTATCCTTTCCCAGACAGTAATATTTCGGAAACTATTGGATATAATACGTTTTTGTCACAGATTTTGAGATTTGGTCGTATTTGTTCTAAATTTCAGGACTTTGCATATAGAACCAAATTTATTTACAATAAACTTGAGTCAAGAGGATTCAAAGATGTACTTTTGATCAAACATTTCTACAAATTTTGCTGTAAATATCCCGAGATGGTTAGAAAGTTTGGCTTCAATAATTTCAGAGATTTTAGACTTGCCTGTTTTGCTACTTAATTTTATCTTTTGGCATCATTCTGTTTCAATGTTCACCTTTCAGACATTTTAGGCTAGCTTGTTTTCTGTTAGGTTAACCCCCCCCCCCCCCGGGACTATAGGTAGCAAGCAGCTACTGAGGACAGTTACAAGCTTGCCTAATTGTGCTTGATGTCTGGTTAAGAAATATTACATTTTCGTTGCATTCTCTTGACAAATACAAATAATGACTTTCATTCTTTTCTGACTTGCCCTATAATTGAGCTGTTAATATCCAAAGATGATTAGAAAGTTTGGCTACAATAATTTATAAGTTTTAGACTTGTCGGTTTTGCTACTTTATCTTTTGGCATCATTCTGTTTAAATGTTCACCTTTCAGACATTTTAGGCTAGCTTGTTATCTGTTAGGTCAAACCCCCAGGGGCTATAGGTAGCAAGCAGCTACTGACGACAGTTACAAGTTTGCCTAATTGTACTCAAAATCCTGTTAAAAAAATTGTTTTGATAACATGTTTTTGACATAAATGCTAATGACTTTCATTCTTTTCTGACATGCCTAAATGCACATTTACTCAAAATTGACAGTATTTTCTAAAATGTCACAAACCTGACACATTAATTTGATGCATTGACTCAGAGTTGGCAGTTAAATAGAGCTTAATTGTTTGAGGGGTAGGTGTCATCACAGTGTTTGTTTTACATTTCTGGTGCAGGATATCCATTGTTGCAGTCCTTGGGATTTCCCTTGGTTTGTACAGGTGGTCTAGTTGCAACTGTTTATTTTACTATCACTGGGACTGAATATAAGGCCCCAGCCTGTTTCGACTTCAGTTATACACTGGCAGGTGGTTTAACTAGGATAAGCTGTCCAGCTAGAAAGGGTACATATTGGTTCAGGGGTAAGTCAAATTGTTCTTATCTGAACCTGTACTATACAAATTTAGTAATTATGGTTTGTTTGACAGGTGTTCTTCTTTCATAATGAAGCTCTGCATTTATAAGCAAAACTTCACATATTTAGCTAATTCATCATTTTCCACGTTCTTATTTATTCTTTATTATGTGGGTTGTCTGCTGAATATTTAGCTTAGACAAGGAGCCGCTACTCAGAGAGACATGTACGGGTAAAAGGCTCCGAAACATGTTGAGTAGTTACCCGCTGAAGACCCTTTAATTTATTTGGGCTGATACAGCCTATGTCAAAATTTTACAGAGGAACGTGTGGAATATAGACAATAGTAATTCCATATGTATATAGGTTAGACAGGGACATGTTAGCTTACGGAGAGTAAAGAGTTGGAACTGCGGAATAGGATATTGACTACTAGGAAGTGGTTCTGGGCAAAAAGACACAAATACAATATATATATATATATATATATATATATATATATATATATATATATATATATATATATATTATCTTTATGTAATCTCCTTGCCTCATTCGTTGGGGTTATAAAATTATATATATATATATATATATATATATATATATATATATATATATATATATATATATATATATATATGTGTGTGTGTGTATATATATATATATGAAGGATCTAGGTCAACAATTTTCCTTCGCATGCTAGCATGCACCCAATGTGTACTGAAGAGATTGCTGACTCAGTCTCCAAGTTACCACTGAAGGTACTTGTTTAAGTGCCAAATGCGACTAAAGGTGAACTACTGAAACGCACTGCTCAGATAAGGCTGTTGGATTCATATTCCTGGTAAAATACCTTTCATTCAAGTAGTAGAATGCCTACAATTACATAGACCATAATAATGCAAGGCAACACTTTCCTAGGTGCTTTGCGCCCAAAGCGCGCGGAAGAAAGCTGTTGACTCAGTTCAAAATGTTACCGTGGAAGAGTTAAATGTAGCTGGTCAAGACTTACATTTTCTGATGTCTTAAATTTTCCATATATATCGGTATCAATTAGATTATCGATATTTGCACAAGGGTGATCGCAGATCGCATTACATACAAAATATTTGTGCTTTTGCTATGTATAGTTACCTCAAAGGTATTAAAAATTTATCAAAATGAAGATAATCACTGTGATGATACAATTACAATAGATAACAGGTAAGTTATTTTTTTTCCTTTCGATTTGTTTAACATCATGATTTCTAATAGTAATGAGCAGATACTGATAGTTTGAAGACTACATATATACTTTGCGCTTGTCATGTTACTCATTGGCATACAGCTAATGACTACGATGCCTACAATTTCATGAGACGAGCATCATCTGCAATACTATATCACAAATTTGGTGACGGTTCAGGAGGCGAAATATTGTTATTTTTAGTGTTACATATTGTGTATCTATCATTTACTAAAATAATCACTTTATCAGTATTACTCTAATTGTCTTGGGTCTCTTTTTGTAGTTAATATAAAATATGCCTCACTGACTCTGACATGTCCATATAGCTAGGTTCAAGTGCCACCAAAGTAAATATGTGAAGGACTTTTTAAGCTCACCCGTGGTCCGCACGACTGGAGCTTGCTACACTTCTCATCGATCGATACCGTGCTGCAGCTGTAGCATTGAAGTGGTGACCGTTTGACGAGAGCTACATAGGCATGATAAACGCAATAGTCATAATTTGGCTTTCTCGCCTGTTGTATAAGCAACAGAATGGTGGACCTTTTATATCTGAACCAGCATTTCATGTCCCAATATTAACATGTATTCTTTGTTGAACTATAAATGTTCACTCGACTTTTGCAACTTTTACATCATAGTGTACAAGCTTCAATAAGTTCATGACCAGCTTGACAGATGCACTCACTGAACATCACATATTTGAAAACAGATTTTTTTACCCTCGTACAGCCTTGTCTCGTACAGCCTTGTATTTGCTTTCATGACCACCTGCTGTTGACTCTGAAACATATACCTTGACGAACAAATATCGGAAGACAAGTCACAGATAAGTAATCAGGCCTGATTTTATTAAAGCGAACACGCTTATCTTACTTCTCAGAAAGGAAGGCAAGCTTGAGGCTCATAATATTTTTATAAATGGTTACCGTCCACGTTGTAATGCAACGGGAATTGTCAAAATAAATCCATAAAATGCATGCACGATTAGCCTAAACCACCACCACCCCTGTCAACTGGTGGCAAACAATAGAAATTACGGCGGAGTAAAAAATTGTTAATGGTTAAAACCATTCTGTTAGTTGAAAATTTATATGAGTCGTTCTTTATGAGGGAAAATTTATTTAAAAGATTTTCGTATAAATCTAACCTTCCGAACTGTTCTTCAGAGCACTTATGACCAGAGCATTCTTCAACGTGTTGTCAGGTGAAGCCATCTTGCCCTGTATGACGAGGCACTTGGCTTTTGCATTGACGTAATCTTCCGCGCTGGATCCACCAAACTTTACACAGCTGTCCAAATATTTTGAGCCAAGCCAGCTCTTTTCACAACCAGAGACTGAATAAAATTAGATTGAAATAACACTGGTTAAAAGATTGTTGTATTTGGCACAAACAACAATATATTTAGTAACTTGTACCTGAAAAGGATTAACACCTTGAAAAGTAAGGACGGGAGCATTTGAAGTGTCTCGTGTTTCAAAAGGTGTAATCCACAAACAGAACAATTCATCTTTTAAAAGCAAAGTGTTAAATTGGCACGCAGTTTTGTGACAAGCATGATAAATGGTAGATTCCTATACAAATGTGGAAATAAGTTGCAGTCAAGTCAAATTGGAACAATTTACAAAGAATGTGTGCATAAATGGATAAAATGGCTCAAACGTGAAGGGACCACAGAATAGGTACGACTACGTCTGGCCTCTTCATTTTTCCAAAGAAAGACCGATAAGGAAGATGCCTTCTTTGGCCACATAAGTACACATAAATTCCGTAGAAAATTTTAAGTCTGTAAAACGTCGTTTCTACCTTTGTGAAGGTATGTGACATTACGCATGCATCTCATAAATTTAAACGTTTGACTAATAAAAACTAATAAAGTGAGCGTTTTTCTTGTCAGTTTGAGATTTAATATTGGCAAAATCTTCAATCCCACACTTGCTCACAGGCAGTTCTAAAAGGCCTTGCTGTGAAAGTGGCTCCAATGTAAAAAATGATATCCCTGGTGTTTGTTCTTAATAGCTGCACTTAAATATATCAATATTAATTTCTTCAAAAGGTATTTCAAACAGAAAACGCAGAGAAAATTGAATTTTGTCTGACAAAAAAGGCACATTTGTCTGACAGACATGTTTGCATACACAAAAATAAGCTATTAAAGTTTTGGCTCATATCAGTTTCTAGATTTCTCATTTGAATGATACACTGTTCACATACTTATAGCTGGTGCACGATTATGTTTGTTCTACGGGCTTTAACACGAGATCCCCCCCCCACACACACGAAAAAATTGTTTGACGTGTCTCATGCATTGATGAACAAACATAAAATTATGCACTTTCTTTTTTGTTAATCCGGATACATTTTACCCTTTTTCTCCCTCTTATTGATTTATTAGTCTATTGATTAACTGTTTTTGCAAATATACTATGTATAAAGCAGAGAAAATTTCTAATACTTTCCATGGCATTTGCTTACATATTATTTTTCTCTTACGTAACATGTTATGTAGCCGTTTCAGTGTAAGGCTTCACCAAAATTCGTCATTATTGTTGCTTTAGTATTTTACGGTAATGTTATGAAAAGCATTTAAGCATTTTCTTAACCGGGAGGAAAACTTTTGGCAAGGACTAGTGTCTTAATAATGTAGATTAATTCATTCTCATACTTTCATTTAAAATCTTTGGTCCAAGTACGGTATGAAAAAGTACTGATCAGACGCTGTTCAAACCTATCGATTACTATCGGTAGACCAGTTTTCAGAGATCGTGTAAACTTGTTTATAATTCTAAGGAAAACTCGGCGATAACCACCTTGTTCGGCTGCAATCGTAATCGGCTTGCTGACACAGAGAAACGGCAGCTTTGACTGGCAGTTGAATAAAGATATATGAGGCCGCACGTTGTTGCCTTCTAGTTTGTAGATGGCTCCGCCACAATTGCCCCTCGTGCTAGGCTGCCCCCGGTCCCAAGACCACGTTTGGTTATTTTCTCTGAAAGGTAAAAGAATCGTGTATTCCTGATAACTAACATCAAAGTTTACACTTCTTTTGCTGTAGGTTCTGTGTGTCAAATTGGAACAATTTAATTCTCCTTATGCTTTACCCCTCGCTCTGTCACTTCGGGTTAGCACTTTCCCATTTCGTCTTCTTATCACTGCATAGCAAATCTCAAAGGCAACTGAAGCTTGGTTTGCGAGGCAACGTAAATACACATACCAGTCAATAAGAGTTTTCGAAAGTTGGTATGAAAAGAGTTAAATTGAATTTTCTCAGCTGGACAAATTAGGTATTGTTCAATCATGATCATGAGATGTATATTTGATCTTTTTATTTCATAATACGAAGTTTGTCTCAGAAAATAACAGTTGCATAGTGAAGTGTGGTTCTTAGTCACACTATATCTGAAAACGTTGTTTTTGGTGCTGTTCTTCTAAATATGGAGTGTCACTGACCATATGAACTCTTCGGTAGGGAATCAATCTACTTTACATCATGTACCGGTAGTGATGAAACGCTTGCAAATCAAATTGGTGCTAATAAATCTATAAGTTTGTCGTTGGTGACATTCCTGTAAATGTGGGATGGTGAAGCCCACTTGAACCTTCGGCAGAAAATCAAACTATTGACTCAAAATCATATACTGATGATATTTGCTGCGTACTAACTCTAATTGACGAAGTTTCTAAAGAAAAACTGGTGTCAGTCAAAGCAGAAACTTAATGCAGCTCGGGCACTTGTTGCTGCCAGGTACTTGACTTGAGAAAGAGTTCTTTGTATTAAATGCATGAATCACGAAAGAACAGAAAAATATCTGTGTCACACTGACTCTGCACTAAGGAATATACAATTTTATGCTGATAGTGTGGGTGCATATATCATGATTTTAAGTCCCGTGGGATTTTGATGAAGATTTTATGCCACCTATTCAGAAATGTTATTTATACCCTAAAGAACATAAAAAACCATGTTGGCACTTTGCCAACCTGTTAGATTCAAAATGGCTGTCATTTTCCAAAATGGCCGCCAAATTCCAAACATAATGATATTTTATGTTACATAATGCGTCCGAAATGTTCGATTTAATAGATCTAACAATCAAATTTAACCTTTTGTCATCCAGGAACATTATTTATGTCTTTTACCTTAAACCTGAATATTATTAGACACCAAAATTTGTAATATATGAAAAATTTTATTTTTATTTTCCGTGTTTCTTAAATGTTTAGCGTTAAAATAGTTGATTTAAGTTTGGCCTTTATTTTGGTTGTTAGTGGTATCAATGAGGGTATGTATAGCACTGTAGTTATCACAGTTCAAGATAGCCACATTTTCCTCAAAAATCGCTGCCCCACCGCCACCCCCCCCCCACAAGCCACTGTGTCATTTTACATAAAGAACCAATATTCTACAACTAACATTATCTAAGAGTTATATATCATATTCCAACCATGTAACAACATTGTGTCATGATTTTCAATCTTGAAACTTAACACTAGCTGTTACCAACCAAATTTCAAGATGGCTGATATGCTAAAAAATGCATGCATATAATCTATGAATCAAAACTTGTTGATATTTAACTATATCTCTCATTACCCTTTTAGTCTAGATAAATACTTTTTCAAGATCATCAGCTCAAATCATTGTTCCTTATTATCACTTACTCGTTGTTTGAATGTATTTTGAAGGTCTGTATGGTAGTATTGGTGTGCTGACAGAATGATTCCCTGTATAGTAGCTAAAGTGGTGGTCCAGGACTAATGCATGGTGCTGGCATGCTGATGGGTGGATTTGCATGAGCTAACTGCTTGGAGAAATAGTGTCCCAAGTGCTTTTAGATTACTTGCTGAGTCTTCATTTATATTGAAAGACTGAACACATTCTTGCCATAATCCAAGCACATTTATTTGCAAAGACTCTTTTGCACAATGACTGTAGCAAGGCCTCTAGATATTCTTGATTAACCCCATTAATTCTAGGGTTTAATCCTCTAATTGCCCTAAAAATGGCCAACTATATAGAAAGGCATCTCCTTTCATGTCTTCGATTAACATGTTGAATAACAATTATAGACTAGAGCTAAACAGAGATAACATGCCCCATGAATTTACAGCTTTTCAAAGCATGGAATAGGTGTTCAGTGACCGCCTCATAAAAAGAAAATAGCGTTCAGATAAGGATTACCCTCGGCGCCCACAACGAATTTTCCCCAATTCTGCATTTTTGTTGTTGAGACTTTGCAGGTGTCATAATACGGTTGTAACTGCACCAAAAATTTGATGAAGCTGTGATGAATCTTTCTTGAGATATTATGGTAACATTGTCCACTTCTCTCTCTCTCTCTCTCTCTCTCTCTCTCTCTCTCTCTCTCTCTCTCTCTCTGTCTCTCTCTCTCTCTTAAAAGTCTATGTAGAGTTAAAAGACTCTACATAGACCAATCCTCTGAAACCTGTACTATTCCAAATTGCTTTGTTTGTAATGAGGACTCATAAAGTATATTTGTATATAATTATGTTTTCTTTGTCTCAGTCACTTCAACTGTCCTAACACACATGTAGTGCTTTGTTATGAAGCAATGTGTTAACTTATCAAGTAAATTTATTTAGGTGGCCCATGCGAGAGCGGATGTTTTCATCCTTAGCTGGGTCATCCTGACTATCTGTTCTATGTGGTAATAATGTACTATTTCTCCTATTTTTTGTTTTGCATTTGTTTATATATATTTCTGTCATTATTACCTAACAATTGAAATGTATTGAATTTGTTGTTGAGTGAAAAAATGTGAATCTGAATCTGAATCATGATCAGAGAGTGTCAAATAAATACTTCAAAAGCTTTATAACAAGTTTAAAAATAATGACAGGAAGCTGGTTTTCAATAGGAACATAGTCCTTTATAATGTGCATCTCTAATGAAATTTGCTTCTTTTTTATAATTTTTATATTGAAAACAGAAAATTATAATGTTCATAAATACACTGGTTTTGTACATTATCTGAATCTGCCTTGATTCATTTCACGCTCTCGGTCAATGATTAAAAATTCAACCAGAGAACTAAAAATACATTTATTTTCTTCTCTCCCCAAACCTATCACCATCATTTTTTTCTGTGAATATTCAATTTATCATTACATTTAGCAATCTCTGATGAAAATTTGATGAAGCTGCGATAGATCTTTGTTGAGATATCACGGTAACATTGTCTCCTTGTGCGCCACTCAGACGGCCTAGAAATAAATAATTTAAAGTTTCATACAAAGTTTATAAATAACAAGAGGATGCTAGATTTTAATAGGAACCTGGTCCATTAGAAGATGCATCTCTGACAAAAATTTGGTAGAGGTGCTCTCAAAATTGTTTGAGATATCGTGGTAGCATCATCAGGGTTGACGCCACTCAGACGGCTTCAAATAAATACTTTAAAAGCTTCATAAACAGTTATGAAATAATCAGAGGAAGTCTGTTTTCGATAGGAACCTGGTCCATCATAAAGTTCTTCTGTGACAAATGTAAAACAGTAAAGCTATCGTGAATATTTTTGGAGATAATATGGTAACATCGTCCCCTTGTGCGCCACTCAGACGGCCTTGAAATAAATTCTTAAAAAGTTTGATTAAAAGTTTAAAAATAATAATAGGATGTTAGTTTTCAATAGCAAACTGGTCCATTACAAGTTGCATCTCCGATAAAAATTTGGTACAACTATGGTGAATATTTTTTGAAATATCAAGGTAACATTGACAAGACGGATGAACCGATGGATCGACGATGTAGGGGATGACAATACCCTCCAGCACTTTATGTGCCGATTGTAAAAACATACCAACTCTATTAGCCTATTCGCAGCCAGAGTGGGTTAAACACCCAGGTAACCACCAGAAAAATATCGAATCTGGGCAGTAATTAACAGAATGGAAAACTTTTGTAGTCAGAATTTATGTGTTTAGAAAATGAAATTTACTAAATTTGGTCGTAAGGTTTCCCCCACTCTCAATCCAGTACATTCATCCCACCTAATAATAATGCAAAGTGCATCTCAGCTTATCTTACTAGCTGGTCATTGCCATGTACAGCACATGTAGAACAGTTCACATATCACTTGTGTAATATAGTTTGAACTTGTTGACCTTCTTGCCTGTGGCTCACCTGGCATAAATGATAGATTTTGGATGAAGTACCAAAAGTAGATCTAACATATTGATGACTCTGGAATTATGATGAACTGCTTTACCTTCATCGTCCAAATGAACAAGCCAACTGCTATGGCAGACTGCCACTGTATATAGCAATCACCAGATACGGCCAGCTTCCACTGTGTAGGACAGTTACCAGCTGGACACCACAACTCACAATATGAGAGTGACAATGATGAAGATGAGAACGATGATAGTTAAAATAATTATCTTAACCGCACAAGTATGAACTTGGTAATGGAGATGACGATGTCATTGAATGTAGCAATACACTTTAATGTGTCATAATGTTGTTTCAATGTTTACTCACAATATGAGTGTGACAATGATGAAGATGAGAACGATGATAGTTAAAATAGCTATCTTAATCACACAAGTGTAAATCTGGTAATGGAGATGACGGCGTCATTGAATGTAGCAATACACTTTAATGTGTCATAATGTTGTTTCAATGTTTACTCACAATATGAGTGTGACAATGATGAAGATGAGAACGATGATAGTTATAATAGTTATCCTAATCATACAGATATGAACTGTGTTATGGAGGTGATGATGTCTTTTATTGTAGCAATACACTTTAATGTGTCATACATAATATTGTTTCAATGCTAACTCACAATATAAGAGTGACAATGATGAAGATGAGAATGATGATAGTTAAAATAATTATCCTAATCATACAAATATGAACTATATAATGGAGGTGATGATGCCATTTATTGTAGCAATACACTTGTTTCATAATACTGTTCCAATGTAAACTCACAATATGAGAGTGACAATGATGAAGGTGAAAATGATAATAATTCAAAAATAGGTCCCCCAGTCACACAGGTATGAACTTGGTAAGGGAGGTGATGATGCCCTTTATTGAAGTAATATACTGGTGTCATAATATTGTATCAAAATAAAGTCATTTATCTCGGTTCGGTTCACATTCTTTTGATCCAATGATTTGATACTTTTATGACAAATATGAGCCTAAATTGACTAAGATTCAATTTGAAGATGAAAATCCAACTTTATAGCCGGAAGTTATGAAAATATATGCCCAAATAAGGTGTTTTATACTGCAAGGACCTTTAAGGGACCTGTAATTGGACAAAAATTAGAAATTTGGCAGCCATTTTGAAAAATGGCGGCCATTTTGAATCTAACAGATTGGCAAAGTGCCAACATGTTTTTTTCTGTTATTTCAAATATATTTAACATTTCTGAGTAGGTTTTATAAAATCTTCATCAAAAGCCCACGGGACTTCGTATGCCCCCACACTATGAAAGGAAAACACAGATTTTATCATGATATGATCACAGAGGTTAAATAAGTTGTACAAACTATAACTGCTGATGATCTATTCAGGAACACAACCTAAAATGCACAATGTTGCTTGGAAGGGAACACAAAATAAAATGAAACGTTTCACATGCATGTTTATGTAAAATGGAATTCAGGTACACATAAAACCTAACATATTTATCACTGCCAGTGCGAGGAAATTTTTAACATACATGCTTAAGTGAAATGGAATTTAGCTACACACAAAAGCCAACGTATCTATCATTGTAGTGACAGAATAATCCATTTTAGGAATACAAAATCCCTGAAATAAGGCAAGTTACTAGGCTTTGCCGCCCGGAGCCAGGGAAATCGTATTGGGTTCCAGCAGATATATTAACATTCAGCACACATGCACCTTGACATTTCTGAATCCGCACCTGCACAACTTCCAAAGGTTGAAATATGCATTGACAGTTTAAACATTGATTTGCCTCTGTACAGTGACATTTACATGTGGAAAATGCTGGCGGAGAGTCCCTTATGATAGGGCCAGCGCGATAAGTGTGCATTAATCGCGCCATTGCGTGGTCAATTTTGCAATTAACTTTGACTGAATTTGATTAAGAGGATGTGAAAACAAAGAGTGCGACCTCGTGTCTATTTTTAAATCCCAACACACTAAAAGTTACTTTGTTCACATATCATTTAGAAATAAAAAGATGGTGTTAAGAAATTATCCTAAAACCCCAACAATCAAAGTTATTTAGCTGATAAAGTTTTAGGACAGAAGTGATATAAGCTGTAACGTTCGTCACATTAATACATATCAGTCACATATCATAGGATATACGTCACATTCCCCACGGTTTGCTGCAAATAACAATACACTGGTGTAAAATAACATGCAGACTATATGCGCTTCCTCCTGTAGCGCCGAATTTACACTAGGCATGTTGCTACTCGAGTAAGGTTTGTACCATGAGCCTAACAGGACAATTTTAAGGTGAAATCATTACAATGTAGGTTGTGTCATGGCTGGAATTGAATAGGTTAAGCAGTACTCACTGGACGATTGGTACATCTGCCTCCCATGTCAGGACACCACTCTCTCCCACCCTCATCCCTGTCCAGGTATGGAAAATGTTTTGACTCGAGATGTTCATTTCTGTGCGGGAGATATCAAAAATAAAGAAGATGGGGAGTAGCAAAATACGACAATCAAATGAAACAGCTAAACTATATAGCTATCTTCGATGTAAATCATTTTGACACACAGCCGCTCTTCTGTGATGTTGAAAGCTAAAGAGACGGTCATTCCCAATGTCACACCCTATATGGGACTCTGGTGATAGAAAATTAGAAGAATTTGGTTAAAATTATGTGAGAAGTTGGGCTTTTTACTAAGTCAAATGCAATACAGAATATGTAAAATTCATTTTTTAACTTAATTCCTTTAATAGAAGCCGTTGCTGGAATTGGAATGAAAGATCGTAATGAGGAGATGGGGCTTTGGAAAGGGACAGGAACATGAATATTTGCAAACAGCACAGCCACCGATTAAAAGAAGGAAGAAAGAAAGAAAGGAAAACAGAAAAACGCATGCTTGAAATGGCATCCCCGGAGGAATTAATATTAATCAAAGCCCCCTATTTGTACCTGAGGAGAATAGGGATTAAACTAGAAAAATTGATTTGCTTGTCAGCAAGTCAGTCTGTGTGCCAAGAAAACTTTTATAGAGTGCTGAAAAAATATGACTGATACTTTTCAATACAAGATGATGATTCCATCTGACTGAAAACAAGTGTAAATTTTTCACGATCCTGGGGTTTTCCGTTAATAGCCAGGAACTTCAAAACTTATGCAGATTTGTGCCAAAGAAAGGTTTAACGTGTTCTTTAAAATAAATAATATGAAAAAGGCCACTATAACACACGAAGTTGCGTTAGTTGTATAGTTTAATTCTTAGTCAAACTTACTGTACTTTTACTTATTCTACTGATCAGGGAACGACGGCAAGGTATTCTACCAAAGTGTATAATGAGACCGAGCAGATCTATATAAGCAAAGGTTTTATTGCAAAGGTCAATGAATGCAGTTCCTTCAGTAGCACGTCTATCTGTAACAGCTTTGATATTGAATTTTTAATATTTAATTTTTGTGAATTTGCTAAATTTGCATAAATTTGAATGCTACAACTTTTGTCCATGTATCTTTGGATTCAGCTATGTAACCAAGTTATATCCATTTAAGCTGGAATGACACCTCTATCTGTAATAGTCGTGAAATTGTTGAAAATTTAAAGTTTTGGTACTCTCCTAATTTGCATAAATTAAAATTCTACAACTTTTGGTTGTGATCAATAGGATGTGCCTATAGGAGAAAACTGTGACGATTTCAAAGTATAAATGGTACCTCTCCCTTTATTAGATATTCAACATTTAAACTTTTTAACTGATCCAAATTTACATAATTTATAATTCTACAACTTTTGCTTGTAGTTGACTGGATGCGCCTATAGCACAAACCTACCAATTGAAGTTGGAATGGCAATTCTACCTATAATGGTTTTGAAGATCTTCCAAAATAACTTTTAAAATGCCCCTAGCTAGATAAATTCTACAACTTTTCTTTATGATTCATTGGATGCGCCTAACTTATGAATTACAGTTGGAATGGTACTTCTACCTTTAATAGTTTGAAGATATATTTAAAAATTCAAATGGCCCTAATTTGCATAATTTCAACATGGTGGTACTCCAAACCAGGTGTGTAATTTCACTACTAGGTCAATCGCCATTCCAAGTTTTGGTACTTTTTGAAAGAATAGTATCCGAGAAAAAGTGAGGACAAAATACACACGGAAACAGAAAAGAAAGAAAGAAAGAAAGAAAGAAAGAAAGAAAGGATAAACTATTTGAGGAAAAACAAAAATTCTGCACGCAGACTTAATACAGCAAAAGATAAAGAATAAAGTATTCGAGGAAAAACACAAAGTCTGTGTCAGCACACAGACTTAATAAATAAATAAATAAATAAATAAATAAATAAATAAATAAATAAATAAATAAATAAATAAATAAATAAATAAATAAATAAATAAATAAATCAATCAATAATAAAGTATTTGAGGAAAAACAAAAAGTCTGTGTTTGCGTCTGTGTTTGCACACAGACCTAATAAATTAATATAGAAAGAAAGAAGAAAGTATTTGTGAGAAAACAAAAAGTGTGTGTTTGCACATATTCTTGATAAATAAAGAAGTATTTGCGACAAAATAAAAACTATGTCTTTTCATACAGACTTAATTATTCTAAAGTGAAGGTCTATGCACACGCGACTGGTCGCCTATCAAATGAAGCCGATTAAAAGCCGGAAAGATTAGTTGTTTGTTTTTGTCTATTCAGGTTATAACTTACTTCTGAGTGTGTCATAGGCAGACATGACCAGAGCTGGCGTGCTTGAAATTCTATTCAGATAAGATTCCGACCAGACAGCTAAATGACCGTAGTCATTTCTGCAGGTTGCCAGAGCATCTTCCCATGTAGTTTCAGTTGCATTGACCTTGTAACACAATTGAACTTCTGAGGTTGGTCCTGCCTGGAGTAATCGTCTGTGTGGTAAAACAAAACTCCTGAACCTTGTCCAGCCATCAGCACAGACATTTTGACTCGCACTTTGACCTGCGGTTTGGCTCGCAACAAAGGGCACTGTAAAGAGTAGAGCAAAAACATGAAATCATGAACGTTGAGGTCATAGTCTTTTTGTTGTTTGATTTCATTACATTAAAATTTATTGTATGGTGTCCCACTTCAGCGTACCGTTGTCGTTCAGCAGTGAAATAATTGGATAGACACACAGTATATAATAAAAGTCTGAAATTAAGTTTTGAAAAAATGGCAAGGAATGTGCTATGCACTTATTGCATCCTTCACGACCATAGAAGGTGGAATGTATCTCAAGTAGAGTTACAATGGCTTATCTCGGCCAGTCTTACATTTGCTCTCATGCTCAGTTATTTATTAACGTTTCCCTGATAACTTGATGCTCTATGTACCAGGATTGAAATAACACTCCTTTCACTGGCAGTACGTCTTTTTTATGAATGTATTTTATGCGAATCGTCTATTACTGTAAACCCGTCATGATGAAAAGTACACAACAATTAAATCATACTCAGTCTTGCAACTTGTCCATCTTCTTGCCTTCAGATGGTCCAAATAGCCTGGATGCCTGATGGGAGGGCAGTGGTAATGGGCGACATTTGTTAGAGAGAACATGTGTAATCTGCCTATGATAATATGGTTTTCAATGCATTTGCACGACGAACTGGGCCAGTAAAGGGGATAAAGACTTTTTGATATAGAACAAATGTAAAATATGCTTATATAAAGCAAAAACATGCAACAGATGATTTTGTAGAACGGGGGAAACAGGGTTTTAGAAATATGTCAAAGCAATATATATATATATATATATATATATATATATATATATATATATATATATATATATATATATATATGTGTGTGTGTGTGTGTGTGTGTGTATATGTATATAACACTATGATGGACAACTTGAAAGTATGCCACGTACATGTGGCATTCTACTTTTTTTCCAGTGAACAGTTAATCTGAATTTAGTGCGGGAACATGAATATGATTTTTTAACGACTTTTGCCGGACATCAGCAAGCGGTAACTACTACGAGAGGTGATCCAAGCCCGCCTCCAAACGGAACGCAGGCAGTACCACTGACACTCTTACCACATGGCCAGTTTACGATTTTAGATAGTATATCAGTTAATATAATTGTTAATTACTATACTGGTGGTCATAGATTAAACACAAAGATTTCCAACTTTGATCACCGTTTATTGAATCGACTGCCAGGTAGGAGGAATATATCAACAAAAAAAACCTGTCCAAGATATATCACGGTTCATCCAGTAATCATACAATACCTCACTCCGGTGCTTCAAAGCAAAAACTTATCCCTAGTTGGAAGGACCACGCTGAGGTAGGAAAAGGGCGCTATTTTGGCATGAAATATGGAAAGAAAATAATTCCCCCAGACATGGCGTTGTAGCAAACATTAGGCGAAGTACACGTGCTGCATATCATCATGCTGTGTGCTATGCCAAACAAAACCAAGATATGTGTAGGCCATTCTTAATAAGAATTCCCCATATTCTGAAAACATCTGACAATTTACCTACAAAACTCGCCATGCGACTGTACAATGCACCTTCTGCCGAACGACGTAATTCAGTATTACTGTAATGGGGAGGGTCACGTGTATACCTTGTTATCAGATGCCAGCAAGGCGTTCGACCGTGTCGAATATATCAAACTTTTTCAATTGCTACTTGGGAAGGGACTTTGTCCACTGACCGCCTATTTCATTGCAGTTTCATTATTTTTCTCAATATGCCAAGTTAAGATGGACTGACTTTTATAGTAATTCTTTATCTATTAGTAATGGCGTCAAACAGGGCGGGGTTTGTCACCTGCTTTATTCTCAATTTATTATGATGAATTACTTATTCAATTGAAGAAAAGTGAAATTGGATGTCCTATCGGAAACACATTTATGGCTGCCCTCAGTTATGCAGACGGTGTCAAGCTTCTGGTTCTCACCTGGCTCCCACCAAAGCGTCTCAATAAAATGGTGTCAATATGTAATGAATTTAGCAAAGGGTATAAAGTGTTGTTCAATCCAACACAGAGTAAATTAATAATAATTGGTACTTAAGTTTTTTGACAGTAGCGTAACTGATTGTACCGTGCAGCTGGGTAACGATGCATTTGAATGTTTAAAAAATGACAAACACCTTGGAACCATGTTTGGCAATGACATACATACAAGCCAACTTGAGAGTACTAAAAGGGGACATGTACATGTCTTGCTCTCCCAATTTAGTTACGTTTTCTCAAGTATCAAATGTTGTTTTCTCAAATCCTTTTGTATGTCATTATATGGTTGGGTACTTTGTGATTTTTCGAGTGCCTGTAAGAATTCCCATATTCTGAAAACTTCTGATTTACAATTTGCCTACAAAATTCGTCATTCAACTGTACTTTGGGAGTTTTCGAGTGCCTGGCGGAAATGCAAAGAGTCATATTGACCTCATGTCAGTCAGTATCCTTCAAGATTTGGTAAGCACAAGAGAAAAGAGAAATTTTTCAGTTTTTTTCGAAATTTCCAAGAAGTTTGGAATCCTTCCGTTTGTAAGCACCTCATAGCAAATATGTTTATGTCGTTGATGATGCCGTATTAACGTGTCAACAATGGTACTTTCTCCAGGGAGGTGTCTCATACACCTCCCTTTTTACTCTGATTTGTTTGTGTCATAGGATTCTTGTATTCGTTCCGATTTACATTGTGCATTCGTTATTTGAATTTACCTTATTTTACTGTATATATATATATATATATATATATATATATATATATATATATATATATATATATATATATATATATATATATATATATATATATATAAAATAAGTATATATGTGTGCCTTTATAGTAAAGACCCATATTTTTACATGGATTGCGAAACAGGCCAAGCCTATATCAATCACTATCCATGGCACCGATATTGGCGTATACTTTCCTACCCACTTGTTTGGTGGAGGAAACCGAAGGACTCCGAGAAAACGACCGTGCACAGTCAGCGTGGTAGGAACTATTTCCACTTGCTTCCCCGGCCGTGAATCGAACCCGGGCCGCAGAGGTGAAATGCGAGCGTGTTGCAGCTCCCCCAACCGTGCAAGTTTGCATTTGAACCACGAATAAAGATAATCATATGATATATCAACAGTTGGTACTTCACATTAAGAGGATGGTAAGAATAGGCCCACATATATATGTGTGTGTCTGTGTCTGTCTGTCTGTGTCTGTGTGTCTGTGAACATCATGTCACAGAATAATGTCCCAAGATATTTATAAATATACGAGATCTACTAACAGCCATAAGTCCGAGACCTTGAAAATAGGCCTTTAATAATAGTAATGCACAACATTTAAAAATGGTAAACATAGCATAATTATGCCATAGCTTGACAAGGTAAATTGGATTACATGTGAGATACTTGACTTGGCTTTTGTAGCGCAAAGTTGGTATAGAAGTGAGGCACTCGTTTTACTAGTTTTCACTGATATTGATTGGCTTCGCAGTTGAAAAAATTACGATGCAAATCTAAGCACTATGGTTCGATTTTAAGCCACCCAACGATCAGTTTTTGTGGCTGAGCTGTTTGCCAGGCCTATGGCATATACTTGGGCTAACTGTAGGCCCAGCATTTCACTGTCTGAAATATTTCGTGTTCCAACTTAAGGTGCATTGTCAATGTCACCGATATCCCTTGAAGGCCTTCTTTCACCCTGAAACGATAGGGCTTTGTATTGTGTATGATCCATGGGAAGGCAAGCAGTGCCAACGGACTGGCGGCCTTCCAAAGCAGGGCTCAGGGTGGCAGAAATATATTCTTTGACGACAACCATATGATCTAATTGATGCCTCACTTCGGCGTCCTGAAAAATGCATGATGTGTCTTGCCTCGATGCCTACCTTTTAATGCACTGTAATACCCGTTGCTTTGATTGAGTGATTTGTATATTTCATTGGTTTAAACATATTTTATTAAGGCAATTGGAAAACAGGCATAGCCATATCTGGATTTAGCTTTGATATATGTGGCAAGCAGTTTTGACATTAAGTCCTTTTTGGCGAAATCAATAAATTGTTTAGTAATATCGCCAAATTTTCTTGGTATCGTCAAATATTTAGTGACATCCCTAAAATTTCAGCGATATCAATAAATATTTAGGGACATTGTTAAATATTTGGCGATACCGTTTAATCATTTAGAGCTATCCCTAAACAATTTTATTGCCATATGATTTAGCAGCGTCTCTAAATCATTTAGCAATATCTCCTAAGTACTTAACGATATCCCTAAATCATTTTGAGATATCGCTAAATAATTTAGAGATATCCTAAATCATTTACTGATATAAAGATGTCTTTAAATCATTTAGCAATATCGCTAAATTTCTTAGCAATATCGCCATATAATTTAGTGATGTCCTAAAATGTTTATGATTTAGCGATTCTCCAAATGATCGAGTGATATCGCTAAATGATTAAGGGATGTCTGTAAAAGATTAAGTGATATCGCTAAATCATTTGGCAATGTCACTAAATGACATATTTAGCAACATCGATGAATCATGTAGGGATATATTCAATTGTATTCCCGCTTACGGTCCTATTTTGTCCAACATGGATGCCGATTTCTAGGGAGCGCGACGATATCATTTTTCTAACAGGCTATTAAAGCAATATTAGATCTGCGAGTTACATCTAACCAACGCGTTCCTCGTGAATGCTGACTGTTAATTTCCTCGTCAAACTTACCAGGTAGGTAGGTAGATAGATAGATAGATAGATAGATAGATAGATAGATAGATAGATAGATAGATAGATAGATAGATAGATAGATAGATAGATAGATAGATAGATAGATAGGGCCTTCTTACATGTGCATCGCAATCAACCATTCACGCATGTGTGTGATGAATAAGAAAAATAGCAGAAAGACAGGGAACTGAATCGATCTAGCGGTGAATTATCATATTTTGGTATGTAATGTGTGATGAATAAGAATCAAATAGAAAGACAGAGAACTGAATTGGTCAGGTCGTGGCTTATATTCTGGTATGTAATGTGTTGTTCTTGCGGCGTTCCAATTTGCATGAACAAGATGGAAAATTCAGCACTTGTCCTTGAATCACATTATTATAAAACACATCATTAACATAGTCAACAAAGCCAATCAACGAATAAGCATGGTTAAAAGATGCTTTACTGGCATGACCATGGATAAGATCTCTACTTTGTACAAGTCTATCATTAGGCCAATTACAGAATACGGGTCTCCGGTATGGGGTCCGTGGCTTCAAAAGACATAGATTTACCAGAAAAAGTTCAACGGAGACGTCGCAATTTATGCACCTACAATATTGACTTAGAGTCATTGCAAGAGAAGAATCAGTACACAGATTTGTGCGAGACTTACAAGTATTTACACAATTACTATAAAACTGATTCAGGCACTTTCTTCCGACATCCTTATAGATAGTTGAGGGGTCGCTCTATGAAATTAGTCAAGCAATATGCCAGAACTGATGTCCATAAGAACTTCTCCATCAGAGAGGTGACCGCATGGAACAGTCTGCCAGAAGACGCTGTCTCTGCTGCCTCTGTCAATATTTTTAAGACAAATTTGACAGCCCTGCCTGACGGTTGAGGGGTTCATCCAACCAAGTAACCAAGTAAGCAATGCCTATACTGCTGAGGTTTCATATTTGCCCAGTCAAGCACATTTTATCGACATTATAAACTTTTCATTCTGACGAAGAATTCCGTCTTCACGTTCTCAGCATGTTCTATAATAGCATAATGAGTTCACCATCAGCGGGTTATGTTGATATTATAGCAACGTGTCGTGACCTACCGATGTAAAAAGATGAAGTCCAAGATATGATTTCAGCACTGACAAATCCTTTTGCAACGCCCCCTTAGAATGCATATTTTTACATGAAACTAATGAAATTGGAAAGTGGTAGCTGTCTCTTTACTTCACGTGGTAATATCTTATTCAACGTTTTAACAGGCATTCCATACAGGTTTTTTTTTGTTTTTGTTTTTTTTTTGTATGGTAATGTTATGATATATATCAACTTTGAAAAATAGCATGCACCTGGTGCTGCAAGGTAGCTGTGCAACAGGGGGAACATTATATCGCCTGCGTTGTGTTCACCTGTGTCAGCTATGACGTAATACCAACCTAACGAAATTTAATTTTCCAATTTTGACCAGCACGATCGCGCGACGAGATTAAACGGTATTTCCCGGGAAGCGGAACACCACTATCAGCCGGTAATCGACGGCCATAATACAGTGTATAGACGTGAAGGTCTTGGACCAGTAACCTCTCAAGGTCAGGTCAACTGATCCATAAGTTTTGATCGAGTACTGAATACTGTGCCTGTGTGTACTGGATAGAGTATCCCAAATTAATTCCCATCACAATTTTGGATATAAAAATACTTATTAACTGTGAGTTTAAGAAAGGCATTGATACAATAGAAACATTTTGAATCATTTGATAACTGTGTGTATTTTTGGAGACAAATTTGGCGAGGGCAGTCAATCATGGAGGTAAGGTACATAAACGCACGTGTAAAAAAATCCAATCACATGACCCCCTTTAAAAAATGTTGCTATCGGAATAAACGTGAAGTAGAATGCAAAGAAATTTGTGACTTTACGTATGAAATTGGAGAAATAAGCCAGCAAATGATACTATTTTAACATGTTAATGCATTAGGCCTTGGTTACTGTTACAAGACCTGAAGAAAGGGGGGAAGTTTGAAAGAGTGGTTTTGATCAAGCTAAAGCTACACTGTGCCTGAAATATGCCTGTATACAACTGCAACGTACCAGGCTGTAGCGCTGATACGCACAAATTGTCGAACCTTGACGTATATCCTTGGATGTGTCGAGTTACTTTCCGCAGTTTCACAGTTAAGCCCCCCCCCCTCGGGGGGGGGTGTCCTTCCATGTAGGATTGTACTGGGTGTGTGCCGCGGGAAAGGCCCAGTTTTCATTCCTCCCATGATTAGAAAAGGCTCCCAAAATTTACACACCTGGATTAGGATAGCGGTCACAATTAGGATGCACCAATGCAGCACTCTTTTCAACACATTACAGGATTAAGAAAGGGTACCTTTTTACATCTTGTGTAGCATTAAGATCGGGTATTGTAAAAAAAAAAATGTCCGTGGCACACACGCGCTCTGATGTTGAGTATGTGCCTGATGTTGAGTATGTGTTCGTGCATGACTGCACATTGCATGTTATTTTTCCAGCATTTTGCAAGGGCTGAGATTGTATCCCTGCCTTTAGTTTCCTTACCCATGTTTTGATTTTTTCACAAAAATTCCCCGTGAGAACGTAAACTCCCTTTTCATAGTCACCTTCTCGTAGTCCCGTTTAGCTTGTTTTTGTACATAATATTCATTGTGTTTCATATATTAAAACCGTGGCCCCACTGAGAGCAAATTTACTGGTCCGTTAGGTGATCTCTGTAAAGAGATTCCATTGTAATTTTGCATTAATTTACGGCATGTCAATGAACCCAGATGATTTCCGGCTGGCTATATTGCCTTGGACTACAAGCTGACTAACTCCGTGTTGCTTTTGAAAAAAATACGTGGAACCAGGGAGGCGCTATTGTGGTCTGTAACATGTCCCTGTTGGAACTCAGTGTGTGCAGCAGGGAAATGGCAACATGTCAGTCCTATGGAAAGACATTTATTTTCTTGCACTTCTGTCACCCTTAAAAGATGGGGGACTGTAACAAGTTTGAAATTGTGTCTAAATTGGTAGTCTTCACAAATGTGCGTTGGCCTTTGACCACAATGTTTCGTTTTTCATTTCGAAAGGCCCTTTGATCTATATCTCCCAGGTTTAAGAAGAAAAATATGTCCTCCATTTCTATGAACAAGGTTTTTAATCAATATGAATATTCGTTATATGATGGTAATATACAAAACCTATATAGTGTTGCGCGCAAAACTGTATGGATCTGTTTAATATTGTTTTCTATTTGCAAACATCGAGGCCAGCAGCTGGGCGCTTTGGATCATCATCTCTTTAAGTAACTCAATGAACTATCTGACCACTTAGTGTCAGTTAGCCTTTGGCAGTGAATGGTGCAATGGGAAATGTTTTACTTGTTTAGGTGCATTTTGCATTCAAAAATAGACATAACGTTTACAACGTGGTCAGAGTGGAACGAGATGGTTCTACTTGGAAGTTGATCAAATGCTTGTACGTCCGTTTTTTCTTGAAGCAATCGAAATGTGGAGACAACATGGGGGCCCTAAAAAATCTACCAATACTACTTTTGATACGGTCAAAATTATATAAGAAAGCAAACTTGAGAGGGTGGACAATTAATATGGATACATTTTCCCCAAAAATATTACTTTGTGAAAACATTATGAGACCCCATCTTGCCAGCGACCGTGTGTCTGTTCTTGCCTGAAAGTGAAACCTTGGACGTGCACGTGTTTATGAAATTCGGAAACAATAAAACAGTCTGGCCGCGGGCTTGCTAAATTGGATAAAATAACTTTTCATTTGTTTGTAATAAATATTATTATATTAATTATATTTTGTCAATATTCGTCATATCCCGCTTGCCTGCACAGGCCGTGTCTTGTCAGGCCAGCCTATGGTCATTAAGACAACCAGGATTGCATTGGTGGCGGAAAATTAATATGAATGCCTCGTTTTCCCGAGCGTGGTCATATGCCATTTGAGGTTCAAGTAAGCCAAACGGACCGTTCACAGCTGCGGGATATATATGGGCAGAGAGACGCAAAATGCACGTCGTCACCTCATTCCGGATCTGAAGCTACAGTAATATAGTCCATTTTAATTTCGTGAATTCGCCTGGTTTGCAGGAATCAAAATCCTGCAACTTTGGCCATGATTCATAGGATACGGCTTAAAATCACAAACCTGTAAATTGAAGTTGGAATGGCACCTCTATCCATCATAATTTTGGAGATACTCAACTTTCAAATTTCCCAATACCTTAATCAGCATTAGTTAAAATTCTATAGCTTTTGTTAACTGTCCTTTAGATTGGCAGGTGTCACAAAACCTATATGTACAACCTGGAATTTTGTATATATATGTAATGTTTGGAGATATTGACATTTCATAATTTAATTGCCCCTTATTTGCATCATTATGAACATCATGAATGTTTCAAACCACTTGCACAACTTCACTACTAGGTCAATCGCCATGACAAGTTTGGTGCTTTTGGAAACAAAAGCAAAGCGTCCGAGCAGAACTCTGAACAAAACTGGCTGTAAAAAAAAGAACGGAAGAAACCAGAAAACATTATTTGCTTGTCAGTGAGTCGGTCTCTGTGCCTGGAAAACTTTTAAAGATTACATATTCAGTGTTTATTTTACCTCCTATACAACAATCATTTCATTGAACTGTTGAAAAGAGACATAAACAAGTTGTGTCACTAGCCTATAAATTGTAATTTAAATAGCACCTCTATCTGTTGTAGGTTTGAAGTTATTCGACGTTTACATTTTGTATATTTCCAAAATTCGCACAAATCAAACTGTTACAACTTTGACCCATGGTTCTTTGCATGCAACTATCTCATAAACCCATCAATTGGAGTAAGAATGGCGCCTCTATTTACAATTAGTTTCAAGTTATTCCAGATTTCAATTTTGTGAATTTGCCCAACTTGCGTAAATTTCCATGTTACATCTTTGATTTATATTTCACCGGATGCAGCTGTGTCAACACCCTATCAATTGAAGTTGGAATGACACCTCCATCTCTAATAGTTTTGATGTTATATTCAAAATCTAAATTTCGTGTGTTCTCCAGAAAAAAAAAGAAATTCAGGGAAAAAACCTAGGAAAGTTTGGCTCCTTGTATGAAAAAAAATGTCTGTAAAAAGTAAATGACAGAGAGAAAGAAAGAATTCTGAAAAAAAATTGTGTTTCTGTTGTTTGTGGGTCACTGGATGCGCCTGCACCACAAACCTATGAATTGAAGTATGAGTGACATCTATACCTATAATAAGATTCAAGATTCAAGCGCAATTAATAAGAATCAATTAAAATTCAACAACTTTTATTTGTGGTTCAATGGATATGCTTACAGCACAAACCTATGAATTTAAGATAGTACGGCGTCTCTACCTATAATAAACAGTTTTGAAAATATCCAGGGTTCAAATTTTCAAATGACTCTCCTTTGCAGAATTTTCAAAACTGTCATCCCTCTCCATAAAAAGCCAGACAAAGAAAGAAAATAAATAAATAAATAAATAAATAAATAAATAAATAAATAAATAAATAAATAAAGAAAGAAAGAAAGAAAGAAAGAAAGAAAATAAATAAAGAAAGAAAAAGGGTGTGCGAGCACACAAACAGAACCCTTTCAGAAAACGCTGACATGGTCTCAGCTGAATCATGTTCTGAAATTCTGCTTGCACTGATTTTTCCTGGTAGCTTGTATGCCAAGGAGCTGCAAATGCGCGTGTCCTGGCTGTGACCATCCTGTCACTGGGCAACAGTGGATTGCGTTCTTCACCACAAACACGCGCGCCCAGATCATAAACCTATAAAGTAAAGTTGGAATATTTCAAGTGGCCATAATTTCCAATTCCAAACCAGGTGCTTTATTTTACTGCTGTGTCATTTAGTGCACACATTGGTACTTCTTGGTGATATTGTGTCCGAGAAAACTCCGGACAAAATTGACTGGAGAGAGAGAGAGAGAGAGAGAGAGAGAGAGAGAGAGAGAGAGAGAGACAGAGAGAGAGAGAGAGAGAGAATGGAAAACAATATATATATAAAGATACCCGTGTTAGTACACAGACATAAGGAGATGAGTTTAAAGGGGAAAACAGCTTTAGTAGTGCAGTTTATTGAATAAAATGTTGTCTTACTGCGTTGCTGTTACGAAAACAAGTTTCTTGTTTTCTCTTACCGCAAATCTAAATTCCTCACACATGAGTCACGGGGCGGCTATAAACGAAAATGACAATGACGTCAGTGGTCTTTTAAATGTTCAACTGTTGCACATAACCAGGACTTTGAAAAAAAATGCACAGGAATTGAGTTTAGATTTAATTTTTTATCAGTAAGAAGTTTGAAGATATTTAAACAGATAAGCATACATGTCTGCAGCCCAGCAGACAGTTACACCAGGTATAGAGCCACGGATCATCCTTGGTGTTGGTCATACATCTGAAACCAATGGGCCATGGCTGACAATGTTAGCTGGAGCCTGGACACTATTAAGATGAAAAGTAGAGTTATGAAAGCGAAATACTGTGGTTATAGGCAGAAAGGCTGAGTTAATGGCAAGATACACAACAATTATCAGGACCCTGACCCCCCCCCCCCTACACACATACTGGCTGTTCTGGGTGTGGTACAGTACCGTACCAATTTCGCGTGAAGAAAAGTGTTATCTTGTGACCTCATGCATGATATGATCCCAGAAATTTAAATGATATTTTTGTTGTTTCAAAATGATACACAGCGTGCAATTGGGTTCATAAGCAAGAATAAAAAACTATTTCATTTATGACTGCCCCTGCTGCATGGACCATGCTGGCATAGTGGCGCCCAAACTGTGTATTCAAGTCACACTTTTTGTGACTTTTGGGAGTATTAACAGTTAACACCTCATTCAACATTACCTGGTGAGAGAATGACCAAGTAACAATATTTATAAATTAAAATCATTCAAAATAAGGAACCCTTCTGTTTAGTGGGCTATTGGAAACTATTTCAAACTAACTTACCAAGGGGTGAAAAATGGTTGCACAATAAAAATTAACGGCTGGCCAAAAAGGGGTTACATGAATCAACTTATCCCTCAAAGAAGACATATAACATGGAAAAGATATCAGTGTGGACCCGGGAAACATGATCCATACAATAACTTAGTACAAAATCAGCGGCTCTTGCCTTGCAACCAACTAACTTGCATTCCCTCACATGGGAAGACCATTACTGGGTCTAGAGTTACTACACTGATTTTTTTTTGCAAAATGAATGATATCGGCATTTATTCTGTCCTCTCTCCCCTCCCTTCCTTGCCCTCTCCCTCTTGCCTTCCTTTCCACTATTTGGCAACTTGTTCTCTGCTGTGACATACATGCATATAGGTTTTCGGAACGTCATGCTTCACGGCTGCAATGTCTGGTTGCACTTGATCAGCCGTGCCACACTCTGTTAATGCAACAGGGGTGTCACACAGGTAGCCTGAAATAAATTAACTCTTTCACTACCATAAGCGACTCTTGTCACACTTATTTAAATCGTCTTTTTACCCACAGTATTCAAGTGCTTCATGCAAATTTCCATTCAGGCACTAGCAAGCCTAGACTTCAGAAAGTAATTTGGGCTAAAATTTTGTCGAGGATAACAGCATTTCGCAGCACAGTTTTCATGCATTTCTGTTAAACTGCACTGAGGATAGTTCGTGACTTAGTCCTTAGCTTGGAACTGAAAGAGTAAAGCGGATGTAGATTACTCCACTCATACCATTGCTTCTTTCTGAAGAGGTATTTTATATTTTCAAACGCGCTACAGAGTCGTACAGATAACTTTTTTATGCAAAATACACGGAGAGAGAGAGAGAGAGAGAGAGAGAAAGAGAGAGAGAGAGAGAGAGAGAGAGAGAGAGAGAGAGAGAGAGAGAGAGAGAGAGAGAAGTGGTTGGCAGCCGTGACCCTCTATGTTTACATATTCCGATCAATAAGTAAGTTGTCTTCTGCTGCCCTGTCTTAAGACCCATGGTTTGTTTGCCCTTTACCATAATGACACTCTTGTCTGTCCTGCTTCGCATCCTGGTACTTCCTCTGTATAGCTTTATTCGCTTTGTAAAAGATGGCGTAGGGGCAAAGGCCAACGAAATTTGTAGAAGTGAGAAGTGTGTTTTCATTTATATTTTAACTTAGTCTCATAATACATGTATATGTTATATGACCATATTTGTATAGTATCTTCTATGGACTTTTTTAGTCTGAAATAAAACTTATCTTATTACACGTTACCACAACTGTTCCATATTAAGATGTTACGCCCGGATTGCTTTAAATCATAAATCAACCCGTTTTTTACAATTCAAGTCTTTGCATGTAAATTGCATTGTAAACATATTATTTCGAAAACTGGATAACCTAGTTGTTATAGAGCAACTGATCTAGAGGATCTCCAAATCATAAATCAACGCGTTTTTTTTTACAGTTCAAGTCTTTGCATGTAAATTGCATTGTAAACATATTTATTTCGAAAACTGGATAACCTAGTTGTTATAGATGTGGAAAACTGGATAACCTAGTTGTTATAGAGCAACTGATCTAGAGGATCTCCAAATCATAAATCAACGCGTTTTTTACAATTCAAGCCTTGGCATGCTGATTGTATTGTAAACATATTTATTTCGAAAGTGAATAACCTAGTTGTTACAGAGCAACTGATCTGGAGGATCTCCAGTACATTAGTGACACACTTTTCATGTACACAACACATAGGACTTCACGAAAGATTGTTTGCTCATAAAATGTTGAAATTAGATACAGCGAATATAAGCATTATAAATAGATGAAGCGTCTTGACTCGGTAATATATAATTGTACTGCAGAAGAAATAACAACATTCACTTCATGTGTGAGATCGTTACAGCCATTTACCGAATTTCTAGTAGTCTATCAGGGACCAGATGAATCAAATAAAACCTAGCTTGACAGTTGGAGCAAGAACATTTACAACAATATTTAGAAGTTTACATCTTTGAGGATAGTACAACGAGTAATGAAAAAAAGAAGTGAGAAGTATCTACGACTGGGTGGCTGCAGGGACAGGCTACAGATGGGGCAATATTTATGTCAAACAGACGCCAATTTAATTTTGACCGACCCAAGTGGAGTTTGGTCTGAACAATATAGCAAAGCGTTCTCCATGTGAAAAATATGCATTACATGTTGAAAGAAAAATAGCTTTTTTAACTTCAATTTAAAATTAGAGAGAATGTACATTTCTTACAGCAGATGGTAGGTCATTCCATGACATAATGGTTGACGGGAGAAGAGAGGTATATAAGCGGTCAGTACTACATTTAATTTGTTTCAGTTTGGTGGGGCTTCTTAAAGGACGACGCGTTTGTCCGAGATCATAATTTGGTATTAGGTCGTATAGGTACTGAGGAGGAGTTTGTTTATCATTTTATATAGTAGTAATAATTTAAAGAATTGCCCCCGGTTATGAAGTGGCTCCCATTCAATTTCTGCCAGCAGGCGATCGCGGGAAGTAAATTTTGCAGCTCCAGTACAAATCCTGGCTGCTTCGTACTGCAAATCTTCAGGAAAATCTGACAGTTCTTGGATGCGGTTATCAGAAAAGAACGCACCCACACTCCATGATAGGGCGGACCATAGTAAGATACGATTTTCTAGCGTTTTCCTGGAAAGTTTAAATTTAAGTCGCTTAAGGAGCGCAAGGCGTTTGCTAGCTTTTGTAGCGATGCGGTTTCTATGACAGTGCCACGTTAAGTTCTGGGACAGTGTTATACCCAGACGAGTATGGCTTGTGATCTCGAGTATTGCGGAGTTGCCGAGATAAGCAGGTCACGATCGTGCCTACTTTTGCCAACTTTTGGCTGTTTTAAGTTTATAGCATAAGAAAAATTTCCCTGGGTTATACAAACATAAGCAATTGTGCCAAATCTTCTGTGTAGTTCTGAACCTTTAAAAAATAACAGAATTAATCTGCCTACGCTCTATAGCCAATTCAGTCACTGTCGATGTCCGAACCTTTACCTTGATTAATCAATAATGTCACTTTTGATAATAAAATATTGAAAATACAAGGCTTATAGATCTAAAATTAATATAAAACCGGTTAACAGCTCGAAACCATCAAGCATGTTTCGCAGCCTTACGGTGTGCAAGTTCCCACACATAAGAAAAATGTATAGTGCATCTCTTTTATAACCATCTGTAAAAATATGTGGACCTATTCTGACAGACGATAGCTACTATGTTTCTAATACATGAACATGTATACTCTGCGCCAGGTTCCTGTACAGCTGTGGCACAGTTGCTGCTTTAATCAATTCCACATTGGTCTCTTTCCCCAGTGTTTGGAGTTCAGATAAACCCACGTCTCATAGTTTATTATCATTATTCAGATGTATCAGACACGTATATTCTATGACAAACGAGATGTAAGGAGCAGTTGAACAGACCCTGTTCTTGGAATGAGTGTGTTTGGCTGGCTGTGATTTTCAAAATTTTTCAGAAGTGTTGTGGTGATTATGATGACGATGCATAGATATTTTAAGAAACAACTTTTTAACACTCTTGAAAAATTATAACATTCTATTAGCTTTCAGGCTTGGACCCACCAGAGAACCCAAAAGTTTTGCAATTTGTGATTCATTTAATGCTGAGCACCAATGCGTCGTTTGTTTGAAACTTTAATGCGATATCAGTGCAGTAGTGGTAGTGGTGGTAGTACATGTAGTTTTATTGACAAAATTATCTTGGACCCATTTGCCTTTTCAATAACAATATAAAGAGCACAAGTATATGCGTGACAAAAAACGAAACAGTTGACACTACATATTATATACTAACATAATAAACTACTATGTGATATATAGTGCCCACCACAGCTGTGAAAGAGTATGTGATGGACCCTTTGCCTTGGCCGTGGTCCTGGAAAACATGGCAGCACGAGCTGATTAGGATAACCATGGTTTCCTCTCTCTCTCTCTCTCTCTCTCTCTCTCTCTCTCTCTCTCTCTCTCTCTCTCTCTCTCTCTCTCTCTCCATCCCTATTGGTACCCCCATGGTATAACAATCTTCAAGCAACTGGTAAATTGAACGTATGTTCGCTCCCATGTTTTTGTTCAATGTCGAACCCATCAGAGAAGCTTTTTCCGCTGGCCTGTTCAACATATTTATTGATGACATATTTATTGATGCCTTATTGCAACAGATGGATCAGGGTTTCAACTACAAATATAACTTGTTTGCGTGTCACGGCCACATTTCTTTGCGCAGTACTATTGTAAGTGGTCTGCCTGCGCTCATCGATAAGTGCGGACGTTCTTTTTAAAATATATTTTATTGAACACAATTGACCATTAGGCTCACAAGCCTATATTAAATCCTTTGGTACAAATATAACAATACAGCATTGAAATGACGAACACTATTACACAGATAGATAGACGTACAGAGGACTTCAAATTAAGAAAAAGAAAATGAAGGTATTGAATCGGTGTGTGACCATACACATATTAACTGTCCTCAACAAAGGTAAAAAGTGTGATTGCTGGCCAAAAATAAATATTCCTTATATTTTAAACCTTCCAGAATTATTTATGTACGTATGCACAGCTTGGAAAATATTTTTTTCCTATCCTTTGTAATTCCTTTAATGATATTTCTCAAACTTCAGTTCTGTACTGTATATATATTTTTATTTTTCGAAAGCATATTCATTTTCACTGGATTACCCAATAGTACATAATATATCTAATCTGGGGGTTCTCCAGACACGGAGACGCACAAAATGATATATACAAGACGCATAGAACAATACAATGTACAAACATGCGACTATGCACTTAGCTGGACACGCTGTAATACAACCAAACAACAAACTCAAAATTTAACATTCCAATCCAATAAAAAATATGCATATATACACAATAGACTTATTAACAAGTAAATACATTCTCAACACGGGGAGCGACTGAAGGGGAGGTTATAGCCCGACTATATTGTTAGATGCAAGATGCATACTGCTGGGCGCGGCCGAAGCACCCTGGCTGCATACTCACACCGCTACTGTGGAGCCGCCAGTGTGCCCAGCAGCTCGGGTGTTCCTTCCTGCCTTGTCATTGGCGACCCGCCTGTGGATGGTTGACCCACATGTGAGCATTATACATGTTTTGTTACAGACCTATTGGATAAACCAATGACCTGAGTTATAAATATGCAAGTAAAACACAATGGAGAACATGGTAGTAGTAAAGGAATATGCATTCAATATATAAATACACTACAATGGTATATGCTGATTTTGACATACATATAGGATAAGATGCTACTCAGCTACAATATAAATCGGCGTGTTTCAACAATAAAACTTTCGTTGCTCTGAAAATTACTGTATTGCATTCTTCTGAAAGTTCTTTACTCCCGAATAATAAGATAGTACATAAGTACATAGTCTGTCACTTGCAACATGCACGATAAGGTTTGGATTAACACCAGCGGCTAACAAAGGAGTGATGATAAGCAGAAGCTTCTTTCTTTCATGGACATATTTAGGGCAGTAGAGACAAAAGTGTTTAAAATCCTCAGTTGGGTGGGAGCAGGCACAAGTGGGCTGTTGAATGATATTTACTTTATGGAGATCAAAATTGAGTCTAGAAAAAAACCTAATTGGAATTGGGTATGACAGATGCTAGCAAAACGCTGACCATGGGAATAGAAATCTGGAGGAATGTCGGTCGCAAGCAGAGTGGCTTTGAGTTTCGACTTAAAGATCTGTGGGGAAAGGGAGTTAAGGATATCAGTTGGGAGATTGTTCCATAGTTTGGTGACATCAGGGAGAAAGGAATTTTCATACCGTTGCGTTCCGCATTTGATGAGGCGAAGGTTGCTGTTGGGCTTATGGCGGAGCGTACGACCAAAAATGGCGGGGGCATGAGGTATAAGGTTGGATAGATAGGAAGGAGTTAAGTTAAAATACATTCTATCGAAAAGGATTAATTTGAAATATATGCGTCAACTGGCTAGTGTAGGCCAACCAAGTTTATTTAAGAATTTATTATGAGATGTGTGGCTCAGTGTGCCAGGGCATATTTTAGCTGCCTTGTACTGAACCGACTCAAGTAAATCACTCAGACCTTGCCAACAATTATCAAAGGTAACAACCATAGTCAAGAATTGGCCTTACCATTGAAAAGTATCATTTTTCTAGTGTTTTTCGGGATACCTTAAATTTGAATCTTCGAAGAAGTCCAATACGCTGGCTGGCTTTGTTTGTTATACGTGTGACATGCACACGCCAAAAAAGATTGTTTTAAACCCGGAGTTCTTATCAGTTAGTAGGTTGTTGCCAGTTAGATATTCATAAAGAAAATTAAAGATCATTGCTTGAAGACTTTAGATACGGTACACAGCAATGAAATTGGACGATAATTACTCTTGATTTGTTTATTCGATTTTTTAAACACAGGGCAGATATTAGAGCGTTTCCAAGAGTCGGGAAATTGAGAGACACTGAGAGACAGGTTGAAAATTTTAGTCAAGGGGGTTGGTGATGAAGTCAGCAGTATTTTTTAGGGGAGTATTGCCTATGTTGTCGGGGCCTGATGCAGAGGTTGATCTTAATGACAGTAAGACTTTCCTGACACTGTCTTCATTGAGCGTAAAATCACTCTTGCGTGCTTCGGTACGATAGATAAAGTTTGGCAGGAGTGGTGTATCATTATCGGCATGAGTAACACATTGACTAGCGAAGTAAGTATTAAATGCGTCACACTTTTCGGTGATGCTAGAGATAATTTTACTTTCTTCAATAATCGGAGTATGTCTTCATGGGTTTTGCATTCAAGTAAGGACTTAGACAAGTTCCACCATTGTTTGGGATTCATGTTTTTCTTATATAATTGTATACGTAGTTTAGAAAAGTAGGAGTTTTTTGAGACATTTATTGTTTGGTCTGATCGCTATCATTGAAAACTGTTGTCCGCTTCTCTTTTCATGGAACTTTTATATATTTGATAACAATTTGAACATCTAGGTATTTTCTGCACATGTTGCAGTGCAGTAAGTGTTCCAAGTGTAGTGAGGCGGATGTTGTTTTTTATAATTATCTGATGAATATAGTTTGTTATTGTTAAAGTCATGTCAGGTTGGCTCAGTGTTTAATGTACTCTCTCTCTCTCTCTTGTATAATAATTAGCATCTAAATCAGCTGGCTGACAAGTTGAACTACGTCTGATTATAAATGAAAAAAATTAAAACTATTACAGGAAAACAGTTATACTTACAGTTACCTTTAGGAATTTCAACATGATTTCTCTCTCTCTCTCTCTCTCTCTCTCTCTCTCTCTCTCTCTCTCTCTCTCTCTTTCTCTCTCTCTCTGTTAATAAAATCTAATTTTTTCTCTGATAAAGGTAGTAGAATTTTACAATAATTAGGACTGTTTTACATTTTGACTTTTTGAACTTTATAGAACCATGACTTAGATGTACATTATGCTTGCCTGACTTGCAGATGACTTACAATGGCATACTACATTTTTTGAAGTATAAATTATTACCTTAATAAATGACTTATTAGGTGACTTGTGGGATTCTATGCTTTCTTGAACATTTAAATTTCCTTTCAAAGGTACTTCTGGAAACCATACTTGAAATGTGACTGCTATCCTTACAAATTTTGGCTATTGTAATGCAATTTTTGACTACGTTTTTATGGTTTGAGGCCTAATGTCACTTGCTTCTGGCTGAAGTTTTGAACCAATATACTTACTATATTTGCATATTCAAACACTTTTCTTTTTGAAATGCTCTTAGTTTATCTCCTTTAAAACAACATCATGTCTTAAACTACATGCCTAAAACGCATCGAATTATATTATCATGTTTGGATTCTTGTTGATGGTCATTTTAGGCCTAGGGCTTTTCTGATGGATTGATGTTGGTGTTAGTGTCATGTTGTGGACTTTTATGGATGATGATCATTGTTGAGATGGTGGTTGCAAGTATTACCTTTTTAAATACTGATTTGTTTTGACATTTTCAACAAATTAGGAACCTGCGCTTACAAATTCTCTGATGTGCTGCAAATTTTGGTCCCTTTTCATCAATTATATGGTCCTATATGTGCATGAATGATGCACCTGTTCGAGCCAATTTACTGAAATAGGCCTATAATTTTAAACGAAACATTTTGCATTCTGTCAGGCTAAAACTAGACATGTATGACTTTTTCGACCCTATGGACCTTTGCACATGCGTTTCGGTCTCTTTTAAATAAATACGAACTATAAATTTATGTGTTTCCGCTATACATACCAAGGAATATTGCCTTTGGTCGGAACTGACTTGGATTTGTTTCATTAGGACTACGGTTTGGATATGGTAATGACACTGTCTAAATTGCGTTGACAAGCTTATTGCGTCGCTTTTGGCAATACTGATAAAACCTGTCAGTGTTGACACAGACTTCAAGAGTGAAAGGGCGAGGTGTTTGAGTTAATTTCTTAGATCGTTTCCATGCACGATTACGCGGACGCATAAGTTTCTTAGTTTCAGCTGTTATCCAAGGTTTATCCTTTGGCCGAATTGTTACCTTTTTTGCATGGGATAAACTCCTTGGCAGTGTTTAGGAATAGGTCAGACCAGTAAGACACTACATCATCAATGGAATCGAAGACGTTGAAGGCAGTGTTTTAGGGAGCAAAAGATAAGGTGGCATTCAGACCTTGGAAACCAGCTTTTTTCAAATTCCACACACCTCTTCTGAACGAGCGGTCTCTGTGGTAGGAGAGTGAAAAGAAGCGAAAAATAACGGCGTGGTCAGAATTTTGAATAGGAGCTAAGACTCCACTTCCCAGGATAAGTCCAGGCGAGTCAGTAGAGAGACTGGTTGAGTACTCGTTTATTCTAATAGGTTCATCTATTAGCTGGAAAAGATATAATTTGGCCACGAGATTGAAGAGAGACATGCCAAGTTCACTATTTTGATGGGTGGAGTTCCAATCAACACACCTATCATTTAAGTCACCAGTGAGTATCAATATGTGCGTATTACTTTCAATTGCGGATGAGATGGAATTAAACAGCAGCTCAAGAAAAGTATCATGGATCTCTGTGGGTTGACCTGGAGGTCGATAGTAGTTCCCTATCAGAACTGACCCACTTTGGGTCGAGATTTCCACCCAGATGCATTCACAGTTTGGACCTTCGAGATCGAGACGCCGTGTGCTCGGCAAACATGTATGTATATAGGTTAAGAGGCCACCTCCTCTCCCGGTTGGGCGGTCTCTTCTGAAGGCAGGTTGAAAAGAATCAATATGAAGGAGTTGGTCCAGATAACTCTCATCTAGCCAAGTTTTAGAAATAATAATTATATTAAAGTTCTCATTTTGAGCGAGACATTGTATTTCATCTATTTTTCCATCACTTTTGATGCTGCGAACGCTGCAATGACATAACTTCAATTGATTGACAGTATAAGTATTCACTAGGGCCTGGGTTGGGATGAACGTCAGTCAATAAAGCAAAGCTTTTGTATAGTACGTATAAGATATGTCGTAAGCACAAAAAAGCCACCACAAATAAAGTTTGCGAGTAGCAAAATACAGTAGGAACTGGTGATCTGATTGCTAGCTGGGGGACAAGCAAAGTAATCATAATGCGCTTTATACGAGACATAAGGAGTTATGAAGAGGCCAATGGCCGCTCTATATTGGTCGGTGCTACAGCTCATGGAGACCAGAATGTATTGAAAATCCAGTCCAGCAAAGCCCCTGTCAAATACAATAAGATTATGAACCTCAACCAGAGCGTTGAGATTAACCCAACAGCATGTGTGTTGCTTGCTCTATAGTCACACCAAGCAGATACTAGTTGACCATGCGCCAAACTGTTACAAGACCTCTTACAATGTAATGAAGTTTCTCTGGGAATATCATATAAAGTAAAATATTTGCAACATTAACCATACATGTGTAGGACAGACCAAAAACAGATGTGTTTGGCCAGTCGGGCACCTGATCTCTTTGAAATCATAGTGTTTCAGTATATTTAGGACAACCAAACAGTATCATTGTAAATGACATAGTCAAAACATGGCAGCGTGAACATGTAGAGTAACAAAATAACAAAAAATGAAACGGTAAATGCATACAGTTGAAAATTGAATGAAAGAAACATATAAAACTGATATAAGCATGTAATTGGACAAACTGGACTGTAGTGGAAGAACAAAAAACACAGTTGTAAGACTACACGTAATGTGTTACTGATTTCACGTTGATGGTAACATGCTGAGCCCTTATGATGAGTATGCGGCTCACAATCGTAGCGCTGTTAGTTAGTCTATTACAAGCGGTTCTCTGGAGCATGCGCATGGTATTATTGATTCCGGTAAATGCAAGGTAGATCCAACTCATACAGATGTAAACACAAGGTAAATCCAACTCCATCAGACATAAAATGTGGCTATACTACAATGTATAAGTATGGTCAAATTACTACTGGATGAATTTTACCACTACAGATACATAACATACAATACCGAATCGTAAGACACACCATAGCTTTACCAATGTAATCGCATGCAGCATGGAAAAGTAATATGGAACTGATGACCATTCATCAGCGGTACAAACAGAAGGACATGTAAAGCGAGAGTGGATGTTTTGTAGCAATGGGACAGGAAATGAAGAACGTCAAATCGTGAAACACTGATTGCTTTTCACTTTCTGTACTTGTCCAGGTCCTCTTTTCCGTGTATCTGCGCCACACGACCAAGTGCATTTTCGCGGTTTGCCCCCCATGGATTGTTCTCTCGGACAAACAGGCGACCGTTCTTCAGCCAGCATGACTGGATCAAATTTTGCCTTTTCAAGCCAAGCGCCAAGAAAAGAATATGTGATCGCTTTTGGGTCAAGTCTTCAATGATAAACACGTCAGCGTTCTTTCTCCTTGCCTTGTACACTTTTTGTCTTGCTCTGTAAGACAAAACTTTAACGATAATAGCCCTGGGTTTACCGGCACGGCTTTTTCCGACACGATGAGAGCGGCTGATACTGCTCTTGTCAACTTGAACACCGACTGTCTCTATTACAAGATCGTCGGTATTCTAGCCATCGCTCTCCGCTTTCTTGGACCATATTCTGAGTGCGTTTCGCCCACTATACTGCTGGAGTTCATCTAAATCACTTTTTGTCACTTTAAGTTTCATATCATATTCATCACGCTGTTTTTTCAACTGATCGTTTGCATCCGCCAGTTTCACTTCCAGATCAGTGACTTTAGTTTCCAGGTCCACTATTCTTTTTTCATGAGCTCCCACTTATTACTTTTCACTTTCTGTACTTGTCCAGGTCAGTGACTTTATTTTCCAGGTCCATTATTCTTTTCTCATGAGCTAACACTTATTGCTTTTCACTTTCTGTACTTGTCCAGGTCCTCTTTTCCGTGTATCTGCGCCATACGACCAAGTGCATTTTCGCGGTTTGCCCCCCATGGATTGTTCTCTCGGACAAACAGGCGACCGTCCTTCAACCAGCATGACTGGATCAAATTTTGCCTTTTCAAGCCAAGCACCAAGAGAAGAATATGTGATCGCTTTTGGGTCAAGTCTTCAGTGATAAACACGTCAGCGTTCTTTCTCCTTGCCTTGTACACTTTTTGTCCTGTTCTGTAAGACAAAACTTTAACGATAGTAGCCCTGGGTTTACCGGCACGGCTTTTCCCGACACGATGAGAGCGGCTGATACTGCTCTTGTCAGCTTGAACACCGACTGTCTCTATTACAAGATCGTCGGTATTCTAGCCATCGCTCTCCGCTTTCTTGGACCATATTCTGAGTGCGTTTCGCCTACCATACTGCTGGAATTCATCTAAATCACTTTTTGTCACTTTAAGTTTCATATCATATTCATCACGCTGTTTTTTTAATTGATCGTTTGCATCCGCCAGTTTCACTTCCAGATCAGTGACTTTAGTTTCCAGGTCCACTATTCTTTTTTCATGAGCTCCCACTTATTGCTTTTCACTTTCTGTACTTGTCCAGGTCAGTGACTTTATGTTCCAGTTCCACTATTCTTTTGTCATGAGCTAACACTGATTGCTTTTCACTTTCTGTACTTGTCGAGGTCCTCTTTTCCGTGTATCTGCGCCACACGACCAAGTGCATTTTCGCGGTTTGCCCCCCATGGATTGTTCTCTCGGACAAACAGGCGACCGTCCTTCAGCCAGCATGACTGGATCAAATTTTGCCTTTTCAAGCCAAGCGCCAAGAAAAGAATATGTGATCGCTTTTGGGTCAAGTCTTCAGTGATAAACACGTCAGCGTTCTTTCTCCTTGCCTTGTACACTTTTTGTCTTGCTCTGTAAGACAAAACTTTAACGATAATAGCCCTGGGTTTACCGGCACGGCTTTTTCCGACACGATGAGAGCGGCTGATACTGCTCTTGTCAACTTGAACACCGACTGTCTCTATTACAAGATCGTCGGTATTCTAGCCATCGCTCTCCGCTTTCTTGGACCATATTCTGAGTGCGTTTCGCCCACTATACTGCTGGAGTTCATCTAAATCACTTTTTGTCACTTTAAGTTTCATATCATATTCATCACGCTGTTTTTTCAACTGATCGTTTGCATCCGCCAGTTTCACTTCCAGATCAGTGACTTTAGTTTCCAGGTCCACTATTCTTTTTTCATGAGCTCCCACTTATTACTTTTCACTTTCTGTACTTGTCCAGGTCAGTGACTTTATTTTCCAGGTCCATTATTCTTTTCTCATGAGCTAACACTTATTGCTTTTCACTTTCTGTACTTGTCCAGGTCCTCTTTTCCGTGTATCTGCGCCATACGACCAAGTGCATTTTTGCGGTTTGCCCCCCATGGATTGTTCTCTCGGACAAACAGGCGACCGTCCTTCAACCAGCATGACTGGATCAAATTTTGCCTTTTCAAGCCAAGCACCAAGAGAAGAATATGTGATCGCTTTTGGGTCAAGTCTTCAGTGATAAACACGTCAGCGTTCTTTCTCCTTGCCTTGTACACTTTTTGTCCTGTTCTGTAAGACAAAACTTTAACGATAGTAGCCCTGGGTTTACCGGCACGGCTTTTCCCGACACGATGAGAGCGGCTGATACTGCTCTTGTCAGCTTGAACACCGACTGTCTCTATTACAAGATCGTCGGTATTTTAGCCATCGCTCTCCGCTCTCTTGGACCATATTCTGTGTGCGTTTCGCCTACCATACTGCTGGAATTCATCTAAATCACTTTTTGTCACTTTAAGTTTCATATCATATTCATCACGCTGTTTTTTTAATTGATCGTTTGCATCCGCAAGTTTCACTTCCAGATCGTCGGTATTGGTTTCCAGGTCCACTTTTCTTTTCTCATGAGCTCCCACTTATTGCTTTTCACTTTCTGTACTTGTCCAGGTCAGTGACTTTATGTTCCAGGTCCATTATTCTTTTCTCATGAGCTGACACTTATTACTTTTCACTTTCTGTATTTGTCCAGGTCCTCTTTTCCGTGTATCTGCACCACACGACCAAGTGCATTTTCGCGGTTTGCCCCCCATGGATTGTTCTCTCGGACAAACAGGCGACCGTCCTTCAGCTAGCACGACTGGATCAAATTTTGCCTTTTCAAGCCAAGCGCCAAGAGAAGAATATGTGATCACTTTTGGGTCAAGTCTTCAGTGATAAACACGTTAGCATTCTTTCTCCTTGCCTTGTACACTTTTTGTCTCGTTCTGTAAGACAAAACTTTAACGATAATAGCCCTGGGTTTACCGGCATGGCTTTTCCCGACACGATGAGAGCGGCTGATGCTGCTCTTGTCAACTTGAACACCGACTGTCTCTATTACAAGATTGTATACCCCTTTATGTTATGACACCTCAGATCGATAGTCCATAGCATATTTTAGACCGACTCCCCCACTATTTTTTCTATGTACCATTTTACTTTCCTCGCTTGTCGGGGATTTAATAAATTATTATTGTTGTTATTATCATTATTATTATTATTATTATTATTATTATTATTATTATTATTATTATTTCCGAAAAGTATAGTTCTTAATATGAAATTTCCAACAGTCATTTTATTATACGGAAAGAAATGGTGATACTATATACTACCCATGGAAACATAAAGGGGAGTCTAAAAGATCAATTCGGAAGAGGTCACTGTGCAGCTGGATAGAGCCCATCCTCAATGTGGCATGAATAACTGCAGTTTTCCTTCCACCAATTTAATAAAGATCGTTACATTTATGTTTGGTTTTGTATAGTTCCCTCTCCAGAGGATCAATATTTCTAACAGTTCTAGGCAGCGAATTCCATTCACGAATGGTAGCGGGCAGAAAGTGTTTCATTGGGTAACTATGCTCGGCACTTGGTCTGCTCTGAACGAAACAGTTTCAGTTAATAATTCATAAGGATATCCCGGAACAAGTCCATTAATAATCTTGAACAACAGTACCAATTTTTGCTCTCTCCTACGTTCCAGCTGAACAATATCCAGTCGATCTTTGTCTGCGTTCTTTTTGCAGCTTCACTGACATTTGCATGAAGGACTCAGGACAAATTTTTTTGGACAAAAAGTGTCCAATATCAGCTAAATATGAAGCCCGCTTGAGTCATTCTTTGCCACCTTGCCCATCACTTTGAGCGTCCAACTGCCTGTTCACAAAATTTGGAGTTTTATGTTACGATTGATCCACTTATAATGATATGATTTGCTGCATGTCATGAGATTTATGCATTATGAATTGAGATGCTTAACATTTATCTTGCTTATATGCAACAGTAGTGTGGTTTTGTGCTTATAATATGAGTTTTTGTATGTTTGCTGTATGTACTGTATTGTTTTGTGTGATTATTATGTAACTTGTTTAGTCAATTTGAAAGTTTTATTATCATCATTATCATTATATGTAATATTTAGTTCAACATATCAAGGGGATGTTTTTAGCGTGGAAGAATGTTTTGTTCAAACTTTATCACTTAATTCAATACAATATAAAATATATCATTTCATTCGATGAACACGTTCATTATTTTGACCAACACATGCAGAAAATCCTTGCTTGACCTCCTATAATGTGTACTCTGACTGGTTTATGTCATGATATCCTAGAAGCCTGTAATCGTGTTGAATTTGAAAGGCATGGAGAATGGAAACGTCTGGCTGAAACAATGTTATGCACCAGAAAAACTGGATAGCTGATCATACATTTGGTAGTACATACCTTCAACTACAGTCAGAAGCAACATAAAACACCTCCACGAGGGCATCTGGATAGATTTCCACATTTGACTGGCACAGCAAAACAAATTCCCGAACAGACGGGTCTTTCTAGTTGCAAGTTATTTCCAATTTGTTTCAAAATGTACGATTTCTGACCCCTCGAAGTTGTTGCTGTGGAGGAGGCGCAAGTCAGACGACTCTGTGGGCAGTTCCGGAAAGTATTGGGGTCAGCAAATTACCTATTCATTGAACCGTTTCCTGTAATACATCAAGCATGACATAATACATGGGGTAGAACGCTCATTCAGTCGTAGGCATTCACACAAAGTGACTCACGCCTGTCAAATGGTGCTTCAGGATGGTATGACGGAAATGTTCTCGTATAATCGGGTGTAAAAACTATTACAGTTTTGCTGGATCTTTGCAGTCGATAAAAGAAATGGGACCGTCGTTACAGACCTAAAGGTAAAGAATCACTCATCTCTTTTTATTGTTGTAGTAGGTTTGGCAGTAGAAGTAGGTCTATTTATTAATGAGGATCTTACCAAATATGGAAATCGGTTGACATATCTGGTGCGACAACTGAGAAAGCAAAATGAACTTGCAGATACACGGACTTACGATGGAAATGTATTTGTCAAATACTAGTACCCACTGGCACCAAAAAATCCCGTCTTGAATACTTCAGGGTCAGATGCAAAAGTGATCTGGACAATTTAGCAAACGGCTCTTAAGCTGTAAGTTTGTAAGCTCCCTTTCAAACCATTCACTTGTGACATTTTCTCTTATCATATGTTTGTCACACAGGACAAATGAGGGTCATACATTTTTTTAAATATTTTTTTTAATTTTATGAATTTGCCCATCCTGTCCAAGCTGGAGCTGCTTATTAGGCCGTAAAGCTTCCGTCCTTTTGTATCCTTTGACTAACATAATGGTTACTTAATTATGCTGCCCCTTTTTTTGTTTGCTCGCTGGATGGACCTTGGATCACTTCTTTTTTTTTTTTTATCTTTTTTTGTATGCTTTTATAAATGCCTTGTTGAAATGCTAAAATGTTTTCAGTGACACACCTTGGGTGCACCAACAAGTGCTGCTGACTCAGAAAAAATGTGGCACTAAAACCGTAAAGTAAGCCCACTGTGTTGATGAGGACCTATATGTGGTTAATGGGTGATCCACCAGCAGAGAGTACGGGGGAGGGGGAGCTTCCTTTTTTGAAACTGCAGCATGGACTGATGACAAAATGGTTACCATGTGGTACCATAAAAGTGATACACCTGACAGAAGTGTAAACAACAAATCCTAGAGATATACATATGTATGTTATTCACTGCTGATGACGAGACCATGGCCTGTTGTATGCCTTGTCTGTCACAAATACATGTATGTATGTGCAAGTCTGCTTTTGTTGCTCCTAATTTGCTCTATTTCAACTTCAAATCAAAATAGGAATAATCTCCTGTTCCATCGCTTAAAAACATTAATTCTGTACATATATCAATACAAATTTTGTTCATTTCAAGTTAACTTCGGACTTGGTTACATAAACAGTATTACTGCCAATAATCTTATCATCTGGACACATTGATGTGACCAATATTTGTACAGTTTTCACCCTACTTGGTGCACCTGTAACCACATTGTCCCTGCCACACACATACTCAATTTTCAGATTGTATTCTTGTAGATACAAATGCCATAGCAACAGTCTCTGAATTTTGTCTTTGAACTTATCCAAAAACTTTCAAGGATTGTCATCAGAGTATACCAGTACTGGATACAGACCTGAGTTAACATATACTTCAAGATACTGAAGTGCTAACAATAAAGCAAGTGATTCCTTCTTGATGGTGGAATATATTTCTTTTGATGGGTGTTAAATTTCATAGAGAAATTTTGAATGTGCAAATAGAGTGGTGAAAATTCAATACAGTGTGAGAATTTGCATGTACACTGGTTCAAATGCCAAATATCAGCAAGAAACAAGTGACACCAGCTCTCAAAATGCAAAACAGCAGTCAAAAATTGCAAGAACAGTAGTCAAATTGCACTACAATAGCCAAAATTGTAAGCATAGCAGTCAAATTTCAACTGTGGTTTCCCAGAAGTATTTTTGAAAGGAACTTTAATGTTCAAGAAAGCATAGAATCCCACAAGTCATCTAATAAATCATTTAGTAAGGTAATAATTAAAAAAAAAAGTAGTTTGCCATTGTAAGTCATCTGCAAGTCAGCTAAGCATAATGTACATCTAATTCATGGTTCTGTAAAGTCCAAAAGGTCAAAATGTATAACAGTCCTAAGTATTGTAAAATTCTAATACATTTATCAGAGAAAGAGTTACGTTTTATAAAAAGAAAGAAAGAGAGAGAGATAGAGAAATCATATTGGAATCCCTAAAAGAAACTGTAAGTGCAGCTGTTTTCCATGTAACTGTTTTAAATTTTTTCATTGATAATCAGGCATAGGTCAACTTGTCAGTCAGCGGATTTAGATGCTAATTATTCATACAAAAAAAAGAGAGAGAGAAAAAAGTCAAATATGTATAAATTTACCCATTTATTGAAAGTGACCATGTATGAGCTGCACATCAAACACTTTGAGCCAACCTGACATGATTATCACAATAACAAACTATACCCATCAGACAGTTTATAAAACACCAGTCCTACTACATTTGGAACACCTACTGCAATGCAATATCTGCAGAAAATGACTGAGTGTTCAAAATGTTAGCAAAATACATAATAGTTCCATGAAAAGAAAAGCGGAAGTCAATCTTTCAAAGAATGGTCTAGTCTTTCAAGATGTTCAGTCCAGGTTTTTGAGAAAATACAGGTATCATCAATGTAGGTTACATATCGTTCTAAACCAGATGTCACCGTGCTCATTAACTGAGTGAACGTAGCAGGCACATTTTTCAATTCGAATGGCATCACTTTACATTGGAAAGGGCCATCAGGTATTACGAAAGCTGATATTTCTTTGTTTTTTTATTTGAGTGGCACCTGCCAATAACCTTTAATCAAGTAGTATTTGTTTACAATACAAGCATTTCCTAACAATACATAACAGTTTGCCTAATTTGCATAAAGCAAAAGCCCACAACTTTGGTTCATGGTCCATTGGATGCTGTTATGTCTCAAACCTACTAATTGAAGTTGGAATGGCACCTCCACGTGTAACAGTTTTGAAGTTATTCAAGATTATTTTTTTGTGCTTTCATCTTATTTGCACCGATTAAAATTTCACAATTTTGTTCCACAGCTGATTGGATGTGGCTATGTCACAAACCTATACGATGAAGTTGGAATGGCTTTTTCTATTATAGTTTTGAAGCTGTCACAAGATTTAAATTTGGCATATTCAGCTAATTGCATAAATAACAAGGGGCAAGGCCCCAGAGGCGGGCCTAAATTTATTTTTTTTTGGTTTGGCATGCATATGACGGTAATTCGCTTTATTTGCATGTGTATACATTTTCACAGTTTTTTTATATGAGGTATTTCCCTCAAGTTTTAAATTCCCCTTTTTGGAAAAAAAATCCATTAGAGCTAAGTTAAAATTCTTTTCTCACAGCGGTTTTCTTTATGCGAATTTGTTTCATGAGCAAAACAAGCCAAAAACATGTAACACTACAGCAAAATAAAGTCAATTTACAGAATATGTCAAAATTTGTGCTGGAGTTCAATGTTAAAGGATCAATACATTAACCACAATATTTGCTAGACCCTTATCTAAAGGAAAATTGATAATGACATTTGCTAAAAATGTTCATAAATTGTTCCCCAGGCTTAAACTGTCACACTATTTATATTTTGTACATATAAACTTAAGAAAAAAACAGGGGAAGGAGGATGTGGAGAGGGAGGGGGATAGAGAAACAGAGGGAGAGTCCAGTCACCTCTTTCAAATTTTTATACAATAATAATTTATCACATGTAGGTTCCTGTTCAAGGTAATGCTACTATTGCTTGTTTAACAGACCAAGGGCCGTTGTTAATTGGACAGGGACTTTGGGCCTCCAGCCACATATATAAATCGCCTGATATTTATCCAAGCAAGAAAATGCTGTTGTGACCATTGTCACTTGTACTGTAAGCCCTCCTACCCTCTAAACAATTTAGACTATTTTCATGACAAAAAGCCTTCAAACTTGGCGCATTTTGTTGCACTTGCCAAAAATACTGACCATAAAATGCTGACACTGTAGCTTTGTTACATATGTAACTCAAGTTAGTTTTCCTTGCGTGACAAAATGTATTTTTCAATTCTTGTAAAATTAATATTTTTTATTTGGCAGATTAAAACAATATTCCCAATCACATCACATACAATGATGTACATTGTTAAGCTTTACAAGTATTGCAGTTTCTTACATTTGCATTTGTGTGGCCCAAATTACCACTCGAACATTCTCTTCTCGTGAACGTGGAGGTGGGCCTGATGGCCCACAGAAATGCTATTGCTTTGGTTCATTAAATGCGGCTTTGCCACAAACCTAGAAATTGAAGTTGGAGTGTCGTCTCTATCAAAAATAATTTTGGAAGAATTCGACTTTTAAATTTCTCAATGCCCCTCATTAACATTATTTGAAATTATACAACTGTTATTTGTTGTCCATTATATTTACAGTTTGTCTCATAATATAAATGTACATTGAAATTGTGTGTTTATCTGCAATAGTCTGGAAGATATTGAGCTTTTCAAATTTTAATTGTCCCTAATTTGCATAATTCTAAAAATGATATAAAAATGTTACCAACTTAATAAGCACGATACTCTAAGTGATCCGACGAAATAGATTAAAGGTATAATTAAACACAAAGATAACACATGTTAGTGTACACCGTTAACTCTTAATTTTGAGAGAAAAGCAATAAAGCTACATGTACAATGCACTTAACCTTGCCTCCAGCAGCCATTGCTCATTGGCTAATGAAAAGTGAAGGGTACTCTGACATTCAATGTTATTTCATTCAGGAGGCTTTATCTTCCCTTGGAAAAACACGAAAATTGCTAGGGTAACATTTTCCAGCATTCTAATTGGACAGTTTCATTACGCTTCCTCATTTTCATGTGATAACTTTCCTCTGAATACACTGAATGCAAGAGGACAAAAGGTTTAATATGGAGGCAATTTTAACACTATATTTAAGGTACTAGTATTACAAATTAGAGAGTCTTCCGTTCATCTTGTCATATTACATGTCTGACTCCGTATTGATAGAATATGCGTGTAAATTTTACGCGAATCAATCCCAACATTGGGTTAAGTGCATTTGTACAGCAGCAGATGGGTTTATTTCAACTTCCAAAACATGCATACATGATCGTGACCGTGTATTTATATATATCCTCATGCAACATCAACCTTAAGAATCAGCGGTTTACATTTGCTGAAAATATCAGCAGACCAAGGGATCATCGACCGAACTAGAAGCCTATAATTTGTTTACAGTTCTACATTCTAAACAAAAACACAGTTGACGTGAATAGGGATTAGAAACAGGCTGTTTTGAAACACTAGTTTTGGGAGCGTTACTTTCGTAAAGCCTCTTTCGAAAAACAGAGACGAGTGTTTTTGAAGAAAAGCATCATTCACTTTTTAAACATTGCCTACATCTTCTTTAATACTAGTAGTACTTAATATTTTCCAGCCATGAATGTTAAGTGCAATGTATCTTTATTGCTTTTCTCTAAATCTTAAGAGTTGACGATGTACACTAACATGTGTTATCTTTGTGGTTAATTACACCTATACATAATATATCTCTTAGCATCATTTAGAGTATCGTGCTTATTTAGTTGGTAACATTTTTATATCATTTTTAGCTCAGCTTGTAAGATGAGTGGTTATCCATCCCCAAAGTACGTTTTTGGCTTATCCCAAGGCGATGGCCGGACCCTCTTCAAACTTGGTGGGCAACTGTATGGTTATCTACCAGATTTGTTCAAATGGTCACCCGCCAGGGATTTTTTGGTGTTTAAGTCAGCTGAGATAATAAATAGGCTTCCCCGTCGTCCGCCCGTCCCGCCACAATTCACATTTTCGACTTTTCCAAAAATCACATGCACTTCAAACTTTGTGGTATCTACTTTGGTTTAGTTTCTGCCAAATTTGTTCAAATGGGCACACTAAGTGATTTTTGTTTATGTTTTATTTATTTGGAGAAAAGTTTTTCAAAAATCTCTGAACCGCCTGCCCACTTGCTTTGGAATTGCATTGGAACACCTCTGCTCACACCTGAACCTTGATTTGTTCATAATGTGATGCAGCATTTTTTTCCCTATTTTTCACAAAGGATTATTGTGTTTTCCATTTTTTTTACTTCTCCAAAACCGTATTTCAGATGGTTCTGACACTTGGTGGAAATGTAGCTTGTGGGAGGATTAAACTGCGCCGCTCACAAGGTAGTTATACTCCAGATCCCTGATTTTTAACGAATTTTTAAATTTGGGTAATTTTTTGTTAACGCATACATTCCCATTCAGTCAATGGGGATTGCCATGATAATTCATATTTTGACTTTTCTAAATGCTGCAGCCAGATTCACTTCAAAAGTTTTGGGGATGAGCCTTGCGTGGGTCTCTACCAGGTTTGACCAAATAAATATGCTTCAGTGATGTTTAGAAATTTTTATGATATTTTTTTGTTCATTATCTGGTAAAAGATCTTAAAAAGTCATCTTCTGAAAAACTGCCCTTCGTGTCTCAGGCTCTTAATCATGATCTACAAGGTGTCTCAATCTGGTTGAAAGCCAACAAGCTCAGTCTCCATATTGGAAAGACCTGTAGCATGCTTATCAGGAAGAAGTCAAAAACGCAAAATCCAAACCTGAATCTAAATCTTCATGAGGAGGAAATCGACCAGGTTGATTCATGTCAATATTTAGGCATCACTTTAGATTCAAACATGAAATTTTCTGAACAGTTTAGCATCACCTATTGCAAACTGAAGAAGGCTATTGGCATCTTTACACAAGCAGCTCAATTTATCCCGACCAGTGCTTGCATTACTTTATACAATACATTGATACTGCTTGCATTACTTTATAAAATACATTGATACTACCTCATCTGGATTACTGCAGCACTGTTTGGAGTCCTAGCTTGTATAAAAAAGACCTTGTAAAACTACAACGTATACAGAACAGAGCCATGAGAACAATTCTAAAATGCCACCCTAGGACCCACATCACGGATATGCTGAATACCCTGAAATGGATGAGCATAAAACAAAGATTACATTATAATTACTGTATCTTCATTTGGAAAATTCAAAACAAACACACCCCTCAATATTTGAACAATTATTTCACTGCAACCTCAGATGTCCATACCCATACAAGATTTTCCACCCGTGGTTCCATTTACCTTCAGCGCTCACACCCTAAATCTTTGAATAATATCGGATCCAAAATCTGGAATGAAATTCCCCAGCATATCCGTGATGCAAGTTCCTTGTATAGTTTTAAGAAGAGCATCCTTCCATACATTTTCAGTAGTGTTGAACGCTTCTAAACCTCAGGTTTGGAAGCATTCTACTTGATACTTACTGTTTAATTTGCTTTTTATTCTGGATATTGATAATTAATTTTAAATCATTTGCCATATGTCCCTGTGACTCTTATATTTTATGTATTTATATAATTATCTTTTATACTTGTCTAAACAGAATATTGTATTCTGACTATGGATTGCCAAATAAAACCTTGAAACCTTGAAAACCTTGCCCTGCCAATTGCTTTGAAATTGCAGAAGGGCACTTGTGGGGGAAGGCTAGACCATAATTTGTTCACAGGTGGCACTGGAATTCTTTTTCTATTTTAAAGATTTTTTGCTTGCTTTTGCTTTTCTTGACATCCCCAAACCGGCAAGTTGTATGCTTGTCAAACTTAGTGGCGATGTACCTGAATTTGATGTCCACCCACAACATTTGTTCAGTAGGTGATAGTGCTGTTAATTTTTCTTCTTTTTTTTTTACACATATCAAAAGTCGGAAAAATCTGTAAGGGGGTAATTTGGAACGTAGGCCCATGGGTGCTCTTAAATTCTGATAGGAAAGAACCTATTGGGTTTCTTTTGGAGTTGTCAATTTTGACCTTGCATGACATTTACGTCAGCTTACAAAGTGGCCAATGTGTTCGAAATGGTGACTATAGAGCTAAGGTCACTACTAAAGACTAAAAGAAAAGTGCCTATGGGTCAAACAAACTTATTTACTAAATGGAAATACTGTTTAAACTTGACTTTTAACGAAGTTTTCAATTTGCGTACTTGTTGGCTAATGCATACATTTCCGTTAACGGCTATGAAGTCAATTGGATTGCAATAGGCGTACTAATTCATATTTTTTTACATCTCCACAACATTCAAGGTAGATAAAATTATTGAAGGTGTTGACATTGTGAGCCAACAAATTTTTGAAGGTATCGACATTATGAAATAAGACAATGTGGCTGAGTAGGCTGGTCCGTGTTGTCCTATTACGAAAAAAGTATTTTCTGACATTGTATATGCGTCGGCTGGTCCATGTTGTCCTATTACCAAATAAGTATTTTCTGACATTATACATGCATCCATTGACTTCCAATTGACGTCATAATGTAAAGGATATCCAGTTAAGCCTGAACAATTTCTTAATCTAAAAAAAAAAAAAAAAAAAGAAAAAAATAAAAACCACTTGGACACAATCGCTTGTAACCCACGCCTTTATCGCAGTCACTTATATTTGCTGACCTGCATCATGCTTTTCTTCTCAAGTTGTGGGCTCTAGTTCTCAAACTTTCAGAGCACAGCGAGCCTGCAATCTCGATGACCAGTTTAGCAGCCCGCTTGTGACCATTTTCCAGACTTGTCTTACCTTTTTAAGGCTTTGGTGACCTCTCGGTGTATATATTTATCCTATATTCTGACATACATGCAAAATTTTAACAATACCAGGTACTTTTATTTTTGTCAGGTGAGCCGGCAACATTTCAGATTTTGCTTGATTGTTAATTCTCCATGGGTGAATGCCGACAAACAAGACAGCCCAGATTCTTGTTAATATGATTTTTTTAGTCTGGAAGCGCCTTTGTAGTATTTCCGAATGCCATGTTTATCTGCACCTTCCCAACTGTTCTAGGGTTGCGATTGTTATAAGTGTGAGTAGCAATTGTGGACTTTAACGATGTATGTAATCAACCATATTAATTCAGTGGATAAAAACATTGTTCAGACAACAGCAAATTAAAGATGATCTTCATTTGCCACATGTCACCAGGCAGGGTATTGTTATGTTGTCCACAATGTACAAGGTCTGTATCTCTTAGATCTGTCCGTTTTTCTTAACAATCAACTGTAGAAACACTTTATAAAAATTAAATACTGTTCGAGGGCGTGTCCTTGAGGCAAGTCGTGAGTGATATTACACGACATGATTGGTGGAAATTAGCTAAACAATACTCAGTGTTTCTTGGTTGTGTTACAGCTATATTAAAAGTGATTTTTGGTTAACATTGTCTTAAGAGTTAATTTGGGAAGAATTGAAACTATTTCCCAAAATTTGCGGTTTTGTACAATGTGTAGTCAGGGCCAAATTTAAGATTTAAAACATTTTATCCTGTATTGATCTCAATATGACCAGGTCAAACAAAGGCTTTTTGCTGAAGTGAGCAAAATTATGCCTTCCTTACGCTTGGATGATGATCAAAAATTACTTCAGGTCTGTGGCAGGACATTTACAGATGTCGGACATCACATTAGAGAAAAAATTATGAATTAAGCTGCTTCAGTATAACCTTCATGTACAAAATAAGGGTGGCGTCTGAACGATCCAGACAATTACAGCTAATTTCTATTATTTATTCTTGTGTATAAGTACTGGTGACTTGATACTAGTCATGTGGTATATGTTGATTGTATAAGTCTTCGTGAGAAGATATATTACTTCAACTAAAAATGTCATTGTAATTTGAATATATTGTTTTTATAATCTGATATACGTTTATATCTGCTGTGTAATGTGTACTTACTGCGGACCTATTCTTGCTACTTATGTCGCTAGGCAACAGAACTATGCCTCCACCATGATAAAAGGAAAATTTCACCAATTATGTCACTAAATGATATGATAATTATACTTTTTCTGATAAGCAAATAAAAATATGAATATTTTAAGCTGTTGTTTATGGTTTCAAGCACATGAATGACTTTTCTTATGAATTTGCTATCTCAGATTGGTTTTTTTTCATACAAAACACATTTTACACTATAAAACATGAACCTGTCCTCCTTCCTGTCAAGTTCCTTGTTGCAGGAGGGCAGCACATGACCACAGTTACTTGTCCAATAATCACTATGTATTAAGATTTTAAAATGTTCACCAGATTCAGGTGATGTCATCAGTAGGCTGGGGTCAGATGTTTGAATTATAATGCGGGAATGATCGCCCTCTTTCGAAATGGCAATACCACTTAAAAACCAAAAAGAGAGAATGCATCGATAGGTATTCAATAAAAAATTGCAGAATCATCCGAATGATTTCAATCTATAGTAAAAAAAAATAATGGAAAAAAAAAGAACCCCACCCCACTCCAAACAACAACAACAACAACAACAACAACAACAACATATGGTGACTCATTTGGCATTTGCACTTGAAGTTTCACAGTTTTAATTGGCTTAAAAATTCGTCTTTTTGTCTGGTGGTGACTTTCACTTGACGTTAGAATAAGAAAGATGAAGCGTTCGAAAGATGGCGACATGAATCATGATTCTTAATTCTTAGTAGGTCTGAACTGTTTGATAACTTGTAAGGTTTTTGAGAACTGGCAGATGTCGCTACGGTATGTGCAGCTAGTTACCAGTCAACACTGTTCTCCGTATTTGCATTTAGGTGTAAGGAAATACTCAAAATTTCTTTTAAACTAACAATGTGTTGATCATTAATGTCAGAATATAAACTCTGTCATTCATCTTACAAGATGGACTCGTTCGAGAGCATTGCAAAATAGCCTTTCTTTGCTTTCGTGTACACCTCACAATTATTTAGCTGGTATCTGCTTGCGTTAATTCCCAAGCAAAAAGGTCGCACATATTCAATACTCAAAAGATTTGTGGGCCCGAACTGGGTCTTATATTCGATTGCTTTTGGAAATAAATTGAATAAACTTAACCTTGTAGATTAACCACTGGAATTTATTAGGACACTTTGCCAATGAATCGAGATTTGCCATGACTAAAATACCCCATACACGGTCACCGGGGCACAATAATATATTGTAGGCTTTCTTCCGATATATGCATATTTATATCCCGCCACAATCCCTCACATGTGTGTAGGCAACGGCGATTAGCGTCTGCCATAATCCTGATAATTGGCGCATACTGCTGGACACGTACATGTAAGCAATGACGCAAGCATTTCTGGATTTAAAGAATGCTTAAGTCAAACATGATGATACTCTCAAGCTCAGTGGGTAACATTACAATATTTCTTTTTAATTGAAAAATTATTTCCAAGTTGTTATTTTTGCAAGAGCAAAATATACTCACATACGGGTACTAGGTTGCTGAGCTGTAAGGATAGCCGCCCCCTTCCCCCACCTAATATTAATGTGTCGGTTCTCGCTGAGCAAAAGGTTTACACTGGGCGTCTTGCGCATTGTTTTATTAGGGTAAGTTGAAATGTACCAGGGCCTGGTTGGAGACCAATGCTATTTGACTGAGCCAATAACCCTGTTTAATAAATGAATAAATGAATAAATAAATAAATAAATAAATAAATAAATAAATAAATGAATGAATGAATGAATGAATGAATGAATGAATGAATAAATGAATAAATAAATAAATAAATAAATAAATAAATAAATAAATAAATAAATAAATAAATAAATAAATAAATAAGTAAATAAATAAATAAATTTTGAGACACTGTCATACAGATTTAAAATCAATGTCGGTTGAAATGCAGGGCATTGTTTGGAAACGAAAAGGTGAAGTCACATTTATATACGTATATTATAGCTGTATAACTAAGTTATATATCATGAATGTATCAAATGGAATTTGAAGAAGGAAGGTATGTTTAATGTTGTATCACATGCCTACAATGTGGATTATGGTGATCATATGTTTTATTTATTCATCAGCACAAAATGTATGTTTGTATGTATGTATGTATGTATGTATGTATGTATGTATGTATGTATGTATGTATGTATGTATGTATGTATGCATGTGTAGTAAGTTCCTAATGAAACTAAATATGGTAATGAGCTCGACCCAAACAGGTGATGTCACCAATAGGGATTATCTCGTCAAAATGAAAACTAATGATATGATAAGATGGTGTGTGGTATTAATTGAGAGAATGAGAGAAAATTGAACGAGGTAACACTTAAAAAAACAACTGAAACTGTACATATCTGGTGTTAAGTGCAAGCTTTGGTGTTACAATTGTAAAAACGATATATTAAAACACAGAAAATTTTCCTAGCGCGTTTGTTCTTGCAATGTCAACTAAATTAGAAAATTTTATTTAAACATTAAAATTTTTAAAGTGTGTCAGACGTTCCTGATGCAGAGATGTCGGGTAATGAAAACGTTAAAATACCAATATAAAATCTGTAGGAAAGGATTGCATGCCGAGCAGGCTTAAGCTACGTATTTTTTTTAAACTCAGCTTTAAGTAGTCTGCCCAGTTTCCACAAGATTTCATTTACAGTAAGAGTAATGAAAATGTAAGGGAAGCCAAGCTTCCCCTCGAGCGATGCACCAATCAGGAAATTCGATCGTTATCACCTTAGCCAGTGGAAACGACTATTCCCAAGTTTATTCCTAATAGTTACCACGGCAACAAAGAATGAAAGGTCAGGGTCTGAGTCCATTTTAAAGCTGTACATTATCGGGATCGGGACGGTGCGATGTAGGGACAACGTGCTCTATCGGTTCAGCAGGCAAAAGGTCACCGGCTGTTTATCAAAGTCTTTCATCAGTTGGTGGGAAGCTTGGCCAAAATGTGGCTTTACAACAAGCACAAGGATTGCAAGATGATCATTATAACATATGCAATAATCAGAAGACCTGGGATTTTTAAAGCATCTGGCGTGATTGAAATAAAACATTCTTTACCTTTACCAAGGGAATCTTGTTGAAGTAAATCGGACGAAAGATTGACACGTGTTTATATCCCCCCAAGCTCCCAAGATAATGTGAATGAGACAACGTGCCTATGTATGTATGTATGTCTGTCTGTCTGTCTGTCTATCTGTCTGTCTGTCTGTATGTATGTATGTATGTATGTATGTATGTATGTATGTAGGTAGGTAGGTAGGTAGGTAGGTAGGTAGGTAGGTAGGTAGGTAGGTAGGTAGGTATAGAAAGTTATATGCCAGGTTTGTGTACGTTTGCATGGAAAGTTTTATGGCAGGTTTTTGTACATTTGTATAGGAAGTTTTATCGCAGGTTTTTGCATGTTTGCGTAGAAAGTTTCAGCGCAGGCTTTTAAATGTTTGTATACAAATTTCTATTTCAAGTTTTTGAATTTTTGTATAAAAAGTTTTATAGCAGGTTTTTCTATTTTTGTATAGAAAGCTTTAAAGCAGGATTTTGTATATTTGTATGGAAAGTTATATATCAGTTTTTGTATGTTTGTATAGAAAGTTATATAGTAGGTTTTTGTATGTTTGTATACACAGCCTTATCGAGGGTTTTTGTATATTTGTATAGAAAGTTATATGGTAGGTTTTTGTATGTTTGTATAGAAAGGTTGACGGAAGGTTTCAGTTGTGCCGACCAAGCGATGAAGGCCTGGAATCAAACCTGGAAACTAATCAAGTTGAGACGCCATGCAATAATCAGGTAGCAAAGTGAATTGTGTACCAGTAGCATGCATGTGCGGCTCAAAGTGATGAATCTTGAATTCCCAAGTTCTCTACCAGAACTTGGGAATTAGCTGAATATAAAGTCAATCCCCTGATTCCTACTTTACTTTTGTTGCTTAATTGTGGATCCAGCATTGTTTACTCAGATTCAAATTTTGCATGAAGTTTAGTACTTGTGGTCAATTGTCTTTTGCGCTACTATGTTCTTACATATTACAGATACCTAACAGTAATCTGAATTCATATCGTTTTTCTCATCAATTATTCATAGGGCTGTCTCAAATGTGTACACCCAGAGATGAACCACATTGGGTGTAGGTACCGAACTGCCTACAACAGATCACTTAATACATAGACTAAAATGAACATACACACTAATGGACGCCAGCAAGACTGGGATCTCAGATATTTATGCTCATATGATGAGAGCTTTAAGCCCGTGTTACTGTTTTGGAACATATCAGAGCAAAAGTGTACGTGTTCGTAATTCAAACTCACGATGCAAATTATGGCTATTAAGCCTCATATTAACTCATTCCATACTTTGGTCACAGGTCTTGGTCAGTGGTTCTGACACTGCCTGGCAAGTCATGCTGCAGCTGCCCTTGCAGCAGCTGCATCATGACTTGCCAGGCAATGCCAGAGCCACTGACATAAGACTATTAGCATGTTGGTACTTGAATGAAAGCTCTTTTCATGAAGAATTTAAATATACAAATGCCGTCTTAACTCTAGGTAAATACACGGGAAAATCAGGGACTGGTATGGAATGAGTTAAACATCAGTGTTACTATAAATAATTAACCCTCTGCGGCAAAACTATGATACTCTGTCATCAGTCTTCCAGTGTAAGATTCCTCTTTATAGCTAAAATGGATTAAACATGTTAAGTGTACACCTTCATGTTGCAAGACATGGCTTTTAGACGTATATTCATTACCTTCTGTTTACATCAGCCTCACCAACTCGAATTGTCTTGAGAAAACACTGAGGTGAAACACCCTAGACTATACATGTTGGAAACATGTCAATACTCTCTGGAACGTCGTTACTTAAAGTTGAGATTTATTCCATGTAGATCAGGTCAGGTATTAAATGACAACGAACGTGTGCCATATGCATAAAACTGTCTTTGGACACGAATACCACAGTGAGGCAAAATTTCACTATGCAGGCAGCAAAATTCAACATTTTTCGTAACCAAAAGATTAACAGTAGATAAATATTGATGTCCTGTGTTTTTTTTTTTTCATTTAGGATTACAATTACATGTGGTACACAAATTTGTGAGGTTTCTATTGCAATAGCGTGTGTGTAATACCACGAAGGCTGAATTGGGATACTTAGCCTTCTTGGTATTACTGAATTTGGAAAGAACCAGAAAAGCATAATGATTACGCAATCGTATAGTGATAACGCATGGTGGCTGGTCCATCCAGGTTCTGTAACTCAGATGTACTAAAAAGCAAAATAAACATCATCGACTGGCAAACCTTGGTGCCTGGCTTGTCTAGGTCGTGAATGCATGAACCTTTCACCATTGAACATGCTTTGGACACATAACCTGTAGCTACACAGGGAAGATAACATATGTTTCCGCTTTTATGTGAAGAAGTTGCCTCTGCTTTCCCGAAAGGATACTCAGCTGAAAGTCAGATGTTAAATTCGCCCAGCTTACAACATTGGAGGCGTCAACTAGCAAGATGGTCTTGTTCGAGACACGTTTGGCACGCACGATGGAGGCACTCACACATCAGGTGCTACTGTTTAACAGCATTTTGACATGGCCAGGAGTGCATAAAGCAAGGTAATGTGTGACAGCAATAGCAGCTGACCACAGATAGGTACCACACGGCATAATTCGGGACCTCGTGCAACCTTACTATGGGGAATCATCATGTACAATTTTCAGCAAAGATATATATATATGTATATATGTATATATAAATATATATATATGTATATATATATATATATATATATATATATATATATATATATGTATATATATATATATATATATATATATATATATATATATATATATATATATATATATATATAAGAGAATCATTGCCACCTATATTAATACTATTTACATCTTTTGTACATAAAATGGATGTTTCATAACATTGTATACAGTTGAACTGATTGGACATAAGATTCCAAAATGATACCAAAAAAAAAAAAAAAAAAAAATTTAAAGAAGATGGATTGTAATATATAGAAAGTCATGTTCCGATTAAAGTGGTATTCTACCTTACCTTACGATCTAGGTCAAATTATTCACCAGTCAAAATACTATAATACTAACTTTTGTCATGTAAAGACATGAACTGTAGCTCCAATCATATTGAAACCAATTCATGATGTATTTAGCCACACACAGCACAATGAATCTTTTGCGCTTATCACCAGAATATGAAGGTATTTTAAACTTTTTTCATAAATCTTGATTTTGTGCGAGAGAAAAGTAAATGCACGTTTAACCTCCTGCCTCATGCTAAAATACATTTGCTCATCGATCTTTGGTGTCTTCCATTAGTTCAGATAGGCTTGTGACAAGTATGACGTCCTTTAAAATGAAATACTGTGGTGTAACTTGGACAAAGTGGATGGACTTCTAAACTCCAGGTGTTACAAATATTGACAATTATACTTAAATATATGCCAATTTATGTCTTTATTTATCTCCAATTGGCTGTATGACTATACATTATAAACTTTGCATCTCTTGTCTTTGTCTAAATCTTATATATTGTTTGTATTGATATTACAGAGAAAGTTATTGTTATGACAACAACATGACATGTTTTGGCCTGTGACCAAGTTTTGTTTTCTCTGATCTGCATGTGACAATTATATTCCTGTTTGTGCTTGTCTTGCTTTAGTAGTTTTACATATAATAAGTGCGGGCTATTTATAGCAAATCTTTAATCAAATACCAGCATAATTAGGCAAAATCCATAATGTATTACGTGGCAAATTTGGTTTGTACTCATTAAGTGCCTAGCGGTGGCTGTTAGCATGATAATAGGAAATTAAAATCAGGCAAGCGGAGATTGAATGCCAATAGCTTGTTGTTTGTGTTTTTCCACCATGACTTCAAATGTCTTTGCCTCTGTCTGAGGCAGACCACGTTGTTCATTAAATTTTGTTATGAACATTTCTTGGTAAACGAGTTCTGCATCTGGAGAGTTCACTTGTTGAGAATAGTTTCTCTATTTATTTTGGACTTACTCAAGTTTTCACAAAAGGGTGGTTAAAATTTCTGTAGACCCCCCTCGTATATTCGTATCTCTATTCCATAAAAAATCACGAAAGACACAAACATATGGAACAAAGAATCCCCAAACAAACCTTGGATATGCATTATCATCCTTCTTTGGAATTACATTTTCTGTCAGTCCAGATATTACCAAAAGAAAATTTGCTCTAAGGTTGACATGGCTGTCGAATTAGTAAAGTCATTAAATGTCATTTAAAATATTATATTTGAAGCAAAAGTGCAATAAACTGATGGGCCAGATTGGGTATCACACTCTGCGTTCGTTTGATGCCACGGTATGCGTGAACCAATAAAACTTCATTGGGCGATTTCGGTCACTTGAAGATATACCGATACGGCATTATCTAGCCTTTGGTGGTACCGGGTACCTGGGTTGAAAAAAAAATGATTCCACACAAAGAAAATACATAAGTGTCAGGTGACAATGTGTCATTATTGACGTTATACGCACTAAATTTTGAGCACTTTCTTATTTTGCATTGTCAGACACTGCGGTATTGGAAGTAAAACCAGTCGATATAGCGAATTGTTAATTTTGGAGTCAACAATTAGTGCCATGTGAATGACAACTAGTTCTGAAATCTCGGCAATCGACAGCTGAGACTTAAAACTGCGAATAATTCAGGAAGAGAAAAGATGTTATGACACGCCGTTGCTAAATAATTCACTTGCCGGACTTGGAACTCGAGGCTTATTTTGAAGGAACAATGTTACTTCGTACATATTAATAATTAAGTTTTGAAATGTGCCTTTCCCTGAATAAAGTCTGCGCAATGCAGTGTTAAAGAATGACCATCTATATTACATGAAAAAATTAGCTTTTTCATACAATGAAAAATAACAAGACCACGTGAAAAGGACGTTGAAGAATATAAAGGGTGTACAATTTAACACTAAAACAAATTTTGCTTCATTACATTTAACGGTATTGCTGTTATATTAATTTATGGCTATGTTTTTCAATGCAGTCTGTACATAGGTACTCTATTCAAAACATATTGGTTCAAAATACGGGGCGGGACTTTGCAACATTCTTGTGAGACATAATAGATCACCTCTCTGATAATTCATTACAGACTGACGTAATTCGCATGAACATAGTGCATTATTTACAAGTCTTCAAATCAAAGAAGTGGATACCCTTTTGTAAAAACAAACTGTATGCTTTTCGTTAGTATATAACCAAGTGATAAACATAATTTGGGGAGGCGAAACAGAAATTATTACAGCAGACCTTCAAATTTCTGCAAATATGCATTTAACAAAGTTTCATCATTTGCCTCACTAACTGGATAAGGCTGACAATATTTATATCATCCGTCGGAGGTTTGTTGGTTTACGACAGTCAAAACGTTATGGATGTTCAAGTAAGCCAGACACACGATCATATCTCATAGCACGCAGGCATGCTCGATTCTTATTGTGCTGGAACAAATGAGACTAGAAGAACGCAAAACATGTATTTTTCCTTACAAGTGTCAACGGTTGAGCCAATGCACTTAAAGAGTTCAGAAACATGACATTGATCATGGTACAAAACAATCAGAGCTTTGCTGACAAAACTTACTATATATAGCGAAATGGAGCGTCTTTGCAACAGTAAGCATGGGCCAGTCAACACACAAAAGGCACACTCTTTGACCTGGAACGCTGTGCAGGCCTCCTTGGTGGCTTCCACTATTTGACTTCCTGGAATTGCAATGCATTTGTTTTTCTTTCCAGCGGATCATGAAATCCCAAGTTCGAACAATTTATAAGCTCCAAGCGCCTCCAAAACGCCTGAATGCAAAATGTAGTCTGCTGTAATAGTTTTACTTGAATTTACGTTGACATAAAAGATTTTGGATGAAAATGGAAGCCGACACCTATCAAGATACTCTAGTTACCTCGGTTTACCTCGGGTTACCAGCGTTTGTTTGGGCTGGCTGGATGCTAAGTACCCACTTTTGTGGCATTCCGGTGATCTGTATTCGAGAGTCAACAAATAGAGTATTATGATGAAACAATCCAAAAATAGGAACAATGTCAATGATCATACAGGCATTTAAATTGTATCATCCCTGGTATCAGCAAGCCAACAGTTTTTGCTGCCTCATTGTCAAGCAACTAGGAGCAAACAAGACGGGCTAGCAACCGATGGTACTGACATACAAGCCCATGTTCCCATTTGGAAACAAAATTGTGATGGATGTGTAAATAGTCAACAGTACCATAATATTGTTCAACATCAACAGAATATAAGAGTACATAAAGAAATCAGAATCCGGTTTCTCAAATTTAAAGTGAATGTTGAGTTGTTTTAATGTCAGAGCCCATACATACTACTACATCTAGCACCCCAAGCAACATACAGTAGTGAACTAAATATACTTGAAATATTCACAAGTAGACTGCTCCATGTAATTGATGAGCCGAGACCAGGACAAAGGTTGACGTTCTTAATGTGACTGCGAAGAACAAAAGTCCCCATCTTAGCTACAGTCGGCGGGATGTTGACCTCACCAGTAAGCATAACAACACATGTCTGGGCTCCAGGACTGGGTCTGGAACGGACATACATTACAGTCAAGCTATACCGCTTAAAGCCACACCACATAACATCTATTAATCATGTAAATATTCTGAAAGCAACATTCAGCATATCCAGTAGTAAATTTAACAAACAAACAAAAAAAAAAAAAAAAAAAAGGAGGAGGAGGACTTGCGGGACTTAACCCCTTACCTCTCTCCGTGCACACTACTTACTGGTCTCGTTGAATGTCTTTAATATGGAAAGACTGGCATAATGAAGAAAGCAGGGCAACCGACGATGCGATCAGTTCTACTGTGCAAACGGCGGTTTATTTTTCAATCTTACACAGTCTAATTCTTCCTGTGCATGACTGATACGAGGTGGAGAGACTTGTACATCAGCTGAACATAATCTTTTGTGACCTCACACGCAAATACAGGACAGGAGTTTTAGAGTCGTCCCGATACAGCCAGCTTTGCCTCGTCTTATAATCAAACGAAATCTCACAGATGTCATTCTCTGCAAATTTATGTATCAAAATTTAACTAAAAACGTGCTCTTACAGGTTTCCATGCTCGAAAAGTACAATACTATCACTTCAGCATTTTTTTAGAACAAGCAGAAACGTTTTGATTCCGAGATGAAGCTTTCGGCCAACTTTAATAAATTTGGTTCCAAGGAAATTTTCTTTACACTATCAAAATAATAACGGTTGCAAACCCAGAGTTTGATGGGTTGGCAGATCAAAGTACGTATTTCTTGCTGTAACAGAAGCTTGGCAGTTACAACAGTTCAGTTGTCTCAAATTATATATATATATCTATCTATATATATATATATATATATATATATATATATATATATATATATATATACGTATACATACATATATATAATATATATTATATATATATATATATATATATATATATATATATATATATATATATATGTATGTATGAAGTATCATATGTGATCTTGTACATAATTATTGAGTCATTGTTTCGTGTAAAGTGGCGTGACGGGAGGCAATATGAGCCTCAGGCTTGTTCTCCGATCTCTTTTTTCTTGTCCTAAAAATAAAAATGAAAGACAAAAATGAAACTCAGATGCAATATACCGTTTTCATAGCCCCGTATCCTAAAATCTGAACCTTTTCCAGTCAGGTCAAATTAAGAGCTTTCCGCGGCAGCTGTTCGGTAATCAATCGGGAATCATGCGGAAGAAAGCCGTGGGCATACCATAGGTTATATTTTGGCACATTTTCTGACATACTTCCATTTTGCTTGTTCGATACAGGTGTAGCATTAAGAAAATAGACATTGGCGATATATATCTACCAGCACATGCCTGCTGATATGCTTGCTAAGCTGATAACTATGAAGACATATTGGGTTGTCTCAATGTATTGAAGGAGAGGACCGAGCATGTAATTTACCAGGTGATTTTAATGGTAGTTTGCCTTATTTTACTCCTGAATTGACGATTTTTCAAATGGATCTTAAAACTAGGAGGCTTTACACAGAAGTTAGAACTGTTCAATTATTTTGGATGAATGGAGAAACGTCCTGACGAATAGCAGAAAGGCTTTGCGAAGCCGTTGCACAAAGGGAGTGAAAGATAATGCCTTGATAACTATGGCGACATAAGCATCATGTCAAATGTCTGTAAGCGTATTACCTTTTTTTTGTTTCAGAATCACAATTTACGAAATATCGTGAGGAAAACGATATTTCAGGGGCACTTCAAGGATGCATACTGTAGATGTGGTCGCCTGGAAGATCAGTTTTTGTACTCAAGATGGCTTATGTTCTTTAAGGAAGAATCGATTACTCAAAACGTGATTAGCGTATGTGAACATATCTAACACATTCCTCCATGTAAAAAGGACCATAATTTTCATTCATTTATGGACAAAGTGAGGCAGTTGGTTGAAGGTTTGTGTTGAGAAGCAGAAGTAGGGAACAACACGATAACTGTTGGGCCATCAGAAACTTCATACGCTCATGGGTCGAAACGGATTAAATATTTTCGTTGTATTTACAACCTTATTGTCACTAGCAATGCCTCGCTTAGAAACTATGTTATACACCCACGTTCTTGCAATCCCTTTTGGAAGGCATCTGTTAGGTTGTATTTAATAGCACCAAGGAAAGTTTTTATTCATAAAATCATACCAGCACTCTGTTGCAAAAAACGACATGGTCTGGGATTCACCTACTCCTGCTGTGTTGGATTCCCCAAAAGTTAATAGTGCATTGAATCGCCACCGTATTACTTACTTTCAAACAATGAAATTCGCAAATAAATAAAAACCATGCCCTGCGACATCAGCAACCCGAACCAAAAAATTGCAAGCAACTATTTTTTAAGAATCAGGTATTCACAATGACAAAATGCTTTCAAGAATATGGATTTAGATCATACCTTTGCAAAAACAAGCCTACAATCGCACATGAAATTATAAACTGAAACGCTGGAAATTGTCATTCTTTTATGAGATAGGTGAGAGAAAACGGGTTTACGAATACGAAAAGTTTAAACGATCTACATTTGCAGAGGACCATCTGTATGAAATGAAAGGTTCTTAGGAGCTTAACTGAAGGTTTAGAGCCACAAGGGCATTTCAAAATTAAGAAAAAAGCTTGAACGGTGAAAGGTTGCAGCTTTTACAGGTGGTCTTTCCAAAACTGGCAACGAAACTTTGATTCATTTTTTCAGTGCCTTCGTCTTAACGATAAAAGAATATCATGCAACGAAAATTTGAAAAAAGGGTTAAAGGATTAGGTGGCGATGAATGATGGATTCGTTCTATTGGGTCATCTCTTATGGAAAAACTTGCTTTCAGGAGGCCACGTTCTTTTGTAAAGCAGTGTTGTGGGATCCCTTCTTGACAGACTGTATAAACAATACTGGATTAAAGCGTGGAGATTGAGTACGAGTCCTCAGATTACCAAGCGGATCCTACATAGTTTGTGCACGGTATAATAATTTATATGTATTATTTGTGATTTTAACTTCATATACAATAATTGTATATTTCTTTTTAATGCTCATCGGTTGTAAATTCTGAACCCTTGGTTGTCCCTGTATAACGGTAGTTTCACACTACTACTACTATTACTGCTACTACTACTACTACTACTACTGCTACTATTACTACTACTTCTATTACTACTACCACTCCCACTACTACCACTACCACCACCTCTATTATTGTTATTGGTAGTAGTAGTAGTAGTAGTAGTAGTAGTAGAATTAGTAGTAGTAGTAGTGTGACACTCCTCACTTACAGTTGTACATGCGCACTCTTTTCCTGCCATGTTTCTGCAAAAATAATGCGTTGCCTCCACACGATGGAAGATAATATACTTTTGTCTACCGATATAAGCTTGTTTAGTCTTCTATTTCTGAACCTGTTTTATGAATATGCTATCACATACCTCGAATAACAGTCCCCGTCATTTACTTGTTCTAAATTTTTTTATAGATTACACCAATCAAAATAAAAATGTAGTCACGCAACGGATTAGAAAATTCAAATTGAAAGCTAATAAATTGCAAGCATATGAGGACGATGCAAATTCTAATAAATATTCACTGTAAGCAACATTAGGCTCTCTTAAAACGATTTTTGTCTAGATAACTTATCTTAAGTAAGAACGAAAACATATTTTCACAATTCGCTATGTCATAATTAAGGTTGCAAGCGTTCTGATTACCATCAAGTCTTGGCACAGACATGTCTACTGGCTTATCTGTACTGATGAATTACAACACTTTACAGATTTCAGCAGCAGTGCTATACGTGCTACGCTGACTTTGCCCACATCAACGCATTGTGGATACACACGCTATTTTTCAGTTAGGAGTTCATTTTGTGCATAAACACGCTACATGTAAAACAGCTGCCACCTTCGGTCACAAGGTAATTTATTAGATTGCAACACGCTTCATGTTCAATAGGTTGGGTAGTGACTGCTATGAGGCAAGCCTTGTCGAGTTTATGAAGATAAACATTGAAAGAGTCCTGCCGATCGCGCAGCTTGCATTGCTATTTTATAGACACATGGGATTTTGGCCAACAGAACGTGAATGCCAAGTTTTCAAAGATACAAATTAAACATGTCAGTGATTTGCGTTAGCAGATTTTACAAAAAAATTGAAGTAGCTTTGCTTGGCAATTTATGTCTACGTTACCCATGGGTGTCAAGCCCCAGAGCTCTGTGACTGGGAGACTTTCATGGAATTTGTATGAAAACAAAGAAAATACCAATTTTTGGCGCAAAATACTGTCATTTTTTATCGATATTGAGCACTGCAAAACGGGAGACTCTCAGTGGGAACGGAAAGTTGACAGCTATGACGGTACCTTGAACTCTCGAAAGATACAATGCACCCAGGGTGTTCCGAGAAACACTGTTGACTACTTGCATATTCTCCTGGTAAGGCTTTCCTGCAATTTGCCTTGAAATACTTTGAGAGAGGACAATATTGGATAAAATGGATGAAGCACACGACCTTTAAAATTACCAGTAGCTTTAGACGACCTTGACGGGGAGAGCGTTTAGGCAGGGCCTCGAAAAAACATGCGTGTTCAACCACTAGTGATATGCAACTACCAGAATAAAATCTGGAGTAAAGCAAGTGATGCAGGAAATGACACTTAGAGAGGATTTTGTCATGAGGTGCAGGGAAATCCCAATCAGTACGTATTTCGAAATATGAAAGGAGAGGTCACGCGCAACAGTTTAACACAGACCACTACACAAACTTCTTGCCATCTTATATTGTGCGTTCCCGTATGACTGTATGTAAAGGTATCCCTGAATAAACTAGTTATCTTTTACAGTAATGAAATATAATTTTTAAATCACTTGTTTTACATCCAGGTATACCATGGAAGAATGTGCTTGTCCACGCGGTAGTTTTGAAATTATTACGTTGCAAATTGCAATGGAGAATAATGGTGTTTGAAAATGTACAACAAAACAGCTATCAAAGGAAATAACACTGTGTTTGACTGCAGTTAGGAATAATTTATGTAAATACTGTAATGCAATTTCTAGAAATTGTGAAATAAATTGCTTTTGGAGTATTAGCAATTCTTCCAAATTTGTAGCAAAAATCAAAGATTAAACAGCTAAAAGTATCATTTTTTTACACTTTATACAAATCTACTCATAGATAAGGTAAAAAGTTCCCTCTCAGAATCAATCAGCAAATTGATTAGAGGCATTCTAATGGGTAGCAACTGCTCAATGTTACTTGCTAATTTTTATTTAATCTGGCTTGAATTTAAGTATATGGATAAATTGATATAAAAGGATTTTATATTGCTACAAAATTAATGCAAGGTATATTGATAATATTGCTTGTGCAAAGTTTTAATGAAATTGCTTAAGAAATTTACCCAAAAGATATCCCTCTGGAAAGTAACAATTCAGATGATTTCAGAGATGTGTTCCTGGACTTGGATATTCGGGTCTCAATTGACAGGTTTTGCATTAAAGTATATCACAAAATTGATGAGTTTAACTTTGAAGTAGGTAATTATCCTTTCTCTGACAGTAATGTTTAGGAGACCTTTGGATATGACACATTTTTGATACAGATTTTAAGATTTGGTCGCATTTGTCCTACATTTGAGAACTTTGTATGTAGAACAAAATTATTTACAAACAAACTTGGAGTCAAAATGATTCAAACATACTTTTGACATAATATTTCTACAAATTTTGCTGAAAATTTGGTCAATAATTTCGCCCTTTTTGCTACTTAATATCAGCTGTTGACTACATTCTGTTTAATATTCACCTTCGGGACATTTTTGGCTGCCATGGAAATGCACATTTACTCAATGTCAAACATTACTCAAGTCGCCTGTCCTACCCCAGGGGCGGGAGTGGGTCATAGGCTGGCCCGAGCTCTGGGCCCGAAGTTGGCATTATTTACTCAATTATCACAAACTTAACTCATTCTCTTGAAACATTAACGACAGGGCCGGGAGTTAGTCATAGGCTGTCCTGAGCGCTTGGCAAGAAATTGCCAGTATTTACTCGATTATCACAAACTTGACTCATTCTTTTTGAAACATGAACTCAGAGTTGGCAACAGAATAAAGCTTGATTTGTTTGGAGACCCTTCATAGTGAGGTGTATGTGTCATCATGTGGCTTGTTTTACATTTGTCGTACAGGATGTCTATTCTTACAGCACTTGTCAGGAATTCCCTAGGTTTGTACAGGTGTCTAGCTGTAATTGTTTATTATTTAATCACTGGGGCTGAATTTAATGGTTCAGTTTGTTTCCACCTCAGTTAAAGAATGGCAGGTGGTTGGACTAAGGGGAGCTATCTAGTTAGTAAGGGCATACCATGGTCGGGGGTAGGCCAAATTATTCTTATCTGAACTTGTAGGTAGGAAGTATACGCCACGATCTGTGCCATGGAGAGTGCTTAATATGGGCTTGGCCTGCTTTGCAATCCATGTAAAAGATATGGGTCTATACTTATCTGAACTTGTGCTAGACAAATTTAGGAATATTTTTGGTTTGATAGGTATTCCTTATTCATATTGAAGTTCTTCCCTAGGTTTGTACACATGTCTACCTATAACTGTTTATTTTTTAGTCACGGGGAGTGAATATAATGCCCCAGTTTGTTTCTACTTCAGTTCTACACTGGCAGGTGGTTGGACTAAAGTGAGCTATCCAGCTAGAAAAGATACATACTAGTTCAGGGGTAAGCCAAATTATTTTTACCTGAACTTGTACTATACAAATTTAGTAATTATGTTTGGTTTGATAGGTATTCTTTATCCATATTGCAGCTCTGCATTTATGCATTTATAAGCAAAGCTTCACCCATTTAGCTTATTCATCACTTGCCATTTGCATATTTATTCATTTATTTTCCGGATTGCCTTTGCCGAATATTTAGCTTAAACAAAGAACCACTACTCAGAGAGATATGTACCGGTACAGGCTCCGAAACATGTTCTGAGTAGTAACCCGATGAATACCCTTTATTACATTTGGGCTAATGCAGCCTGTGTCAAATTGCACAGAGAAGCGTGGACAATATATTCAATAGTACTTTCATATTTATATGAGTTGGACGGTGACAGGTTAGCTTATGGAAAGTATAGAGTTTGAACTACGGAATCGGGTATTTACGACTGGGAAGTGCTTCTAGACGATGAGACCCAAGTATAATAATGGTTATATACATCTCACCCCCCCCCCCCCCACTGGAAGGAAAATTTTTAACGCCGCCAATTGTAAAAAAAAATCAATGTGCTTTGACACAAAATGCAAAGAAAAGTTTTTGGTAACGCAACATGAAAAAGAATAAAATAAAAATGTTATTATACATACATATATATATACATTGCATACATACATACATACATACATACATACATACATACATACATACATACATACATACATACATACATACATACATGCATACATACATACAGGTCTGGGTAAAAAGACACAAACATTCAAATAATCAAGAAAATTTCACTGAGTAGACAGATGCAATTAAATATATTTTTTTCTGTCAAGGAATAGGGACAGCATTAAAATAATTAGTCAGATCTACATAATATCATTTAAAGTTTCTTTACCCCAGGGACACAGTGGCCAAGGAAATACACGAGTGCCAAGGTAATACACATGGTGCGTAATATATATATGTATTTATATATGTATGTATGTATGTATGTGTGTGTGTATGTGTGTGTGTGTATGTATGTATTTATATATCAGAGCCTTGTCGGGCACCCCTGTGGAATGACAGTTACAACGAAATGAGCAGTAGAAAAGGAGGAAAATTTAAGGGTGGAGGGAGGGGAGGCAGATAGAGCAAACATTAATTGTCTTGAATATAGCAATTAGAAAGTTAAAACTCTGCTGAAACTATCCTTGGTGCACCCCGCACGCACTGCATGGGAAGATGGCTGTTCACCAAGAGCAGACTTTGACACAGGCTTAATGGTATTTGAAGGAAAGATACCTGTCTGGGGTATTTGATTATCATTATCTTTTATGTAATACAGGTAATTTTCGACTATAATCTCCAAGGGTGCCAAAAGAGTTTATTGACCGCCTGAGGCAACACAACGACCAGTGGAACTGGAAAAGTCTTTTACATTCGACAAAATACAATCATCAATCAAGGCGCATGGCAGTCAGGCGTTACGTCACGTAATACTGCACTCTGACCGCATCTGTTTTGTCCTTGGAGGAATCCTCGTGAATTGTTAAGTTCGGTACCCGGGTATTCAAACCCGACAATAAACAGCAAGATACAATATATACACACTGCTAAAATATTACAGCGTGGGTGCCTCATACCGGGTCTGTAGTGAAGGCGTATCCATCTGAAATACAAACTTTAAGGTTTAACATTTTTGAAAGCATAATGCCAATGGAACTGGGCAATATCCCCAATAACAAGTGCTGGATAATCTATTGGGGCTTTTAATGCATATAGTCCCGAAGATGGGCTATTTCTATCTAGTATCTTGTCGTAAACACAACAGAAAGTACCTCGTTGTAGTGTGCAAAGAACACCCCTAAACTAAAAAAAACCCCTTTTCTCAACACCTTGTTACACAGTGTACCTTACATGACGCAATACAAAACAGTCAACCATGAGAATTAACAACGACGAATGTTTTGGATGTCCCGTGAGCCCTAAAAAGAGCTGGCTTCAGTTGTGCCAATGACAAAATACCTGGCAAAATGGCTAATCTTCTGCTGGAAGAACCCAAATCGATTTTCCACTATGAATAACACAATTACGTGAACAGTGAGGACGGAATGAATTTTCTAAACGTAATTATCATGTTCTAGATCGTAATGCTCATTTTATTCATCGCAGATACAATGTCTCCTTTCCATCTTCCACCAAACCTACCCCAGAACGGTGTATTAGGTAATTATTTCTTCCTGATTATCTCTCTCCCTCCTGGTATCACGGATACATTATGTAGGGCTGAACATTGTATAGGGCTATATATTATATAGGGCTATACATTTCATTTCTGCTTTGGGCTAGATTCTTGAGCAAAAATGTATTTGAGAATTTTATCAGGATGTATGCACTTTACCAATTTATTTGTATGTAATAACCGAAATACCCTGATTTGTCTGGATCCTTAGCAAGGGTCATCCCTGACATCTTCAGACAAATATTGAAATAGACATTGATTAATATAAATGAAGCTATTATGTGCTCTGTTTATTTTCAACCTGTATATCATTTTGTTGACAAAACTTAACTCTGACTCTTATACATAGAATTTCTACTGGTTTTATAAAAAAAATGACAATTGTTCACCTTCACCGAACCACACACACACACACACACACACACACACACACACACACACACACACATACATACATACATACATACATATATATACATTAAATCTCGAAGGTCAAAAACATACTTTTTTAGCTGTAGCCCAGTTTATATTGAGTGACAATTTACAATCAATATCATGGGGAAAAGCAGAAGTCCAAAAAGGAAATCCAAATTTAAGTAAGTATTGCTCAAGCCATAGTTGATTATCAGTCGCCCTGTCCATGCCATATTCCAAGCTCTACTAAACACTCTTTGCCTAAATATATTGCGTATCTGTGGTCAAATAGTTTCAAGAAATCACCATATAGGCCTAGTCGGCGTAGGTTTGTTCTCCTTAGGAAAGACTAGCTTGACTAAAAAAGTTGATGCACTACAAACTTCAACAAATATTTGCTGCACCGTTGGGCAATCCATGTATGTATCCACAGTATAATTAGGTGATGTTAAATGATGTTTACAAACGTTGTTCTGCCAAAGATAAATATAAAACAAGATAAATCTTAGTAACACAGTGCTTATGGTGTATCTGCTCGAAGGAGAAGAAGGAGAAGAAGGAGAAGAAGGGGGAAAAGAAAAACAATAAGGTGATTCTTGCTTTGAAAAAGAAGAGCACAGCTCATGGATTATTCTGTTATTATATGATTATCCTGGCTCATGCATAATGAAGTAATATTGAGGATAATCCACGGGCAGGATGTGGCCTTGTTACCATAGTAAGCCTGCACCACTCGTTGCATTGGTTGATAAAGGTAGTTCTTAGACTGATAATTTGCTTCAAAGATGTTCTTACTTGATGGGGTTATATGTTGGCCTGGGCCAATAGATCCAAACGGTCCATGTTTAAAATATATTATACAACTTCATTCTACCTAAGCTGCAATCTTTGGTAAAAAATTACCACTCTTTACATTTTGCGGCTACAAACTCTTTCTTTATATTTTGCATCAACTCGAAAAATTGCAAAATTTGGAGACCTTTCATTTTGCGTTGACTTTGCATTTTGCGGCTTTGCTGACAATGTCAAGCAGAAGAGCAATGTAACTAAGCATGTTAAACTGGATATTCTCAAGACTCAGTGCCGTGTTATCGGTTTTATGGCTGAATGACATTTCTTGGCTTGCACATTGTAGCTCTGAAGTCAAGCCACATTAAAAACACAAGGTTCCCCAGGACCGGCTGAGCTCCATATGTTTCCTGTGGGTATTCTTGTTTTCTGCTACATTACGTTCAGGATAATTGGGCTAACGTCTGCCTCCTGGACTCTGTTGAAGTACAGTCTGCGATTCAAAGGCTATCAAGTACAAAAAAGTTCACTTATATATTTTCATTTTATTATTAGTATTGATAAACTGTAGAAATTAATCTTTGCAACTTTCACCAATTGATGGCAGCGTAATTAAAACAAAAGTATAATGCTGTGTTCTTTGTCACTGCTCAAATCAAATTTTTGTTTCAGATAAATTAAAAAAAAATTTAAATGATGTAACTCTCCCGCCTGTCACAAGTTAAGCAGAAATATTCTTGAAGACGGCGAGTCTGGAAAGTATCGTACGTCTCAGAAAAGTGTATAAAGTAATTGTTTCACATTTTTGAAAAAGCAAAAAGGTTAAGATTATGTCTGTACGGGTGCGAAACGAACACACATTCTGGTCAAACCATATGTTTGCATCCATAGACATGTGATCCCCCATACGTAAATGGGACTATTTCGGAACCAATTCGTCAAAATATCTTAACGTACCTAATATAACTTAGGGTAATGTCTGTGCAATTCAATGTGGGCCTTGAAATAGGTTTTCAACATAAAAATAAGATAATACAGGACAATAGTTTTCAGGAGGCCGATTCTGAGTGGAGTGATTGATAAATATGTGGAAGAGTAGCGACAAATCTTACAGTAACTTTTGAACCTTGCAATGGCTACTGCTCTGCCTTATTTTGAACTTTTTGATGGCTAATGTTCTGCCTTATTTTGAACCTTGCTTTGGTTAATGCTCTCCCTTATTTTGAACCACGCTACGGTTAATGCTCTCCCTTATTTTGAACCTTGCCATGGTTAATGGTCTGCGTTATTTTGATACTTGCTATGGCCATTGCTTTGGCTTCTTTTAACCCTTGCTATGGCCAATGCTTTTCCTCCTTTTGAACCTTGCAATGCCTGGTGCTCTACCTTATTTTGAACCTTGCCACGACCTGATGCCCTGTCTTCAAAGATTATCAAAACGGGACCAAACCGATGGGATGATAATCCATTTATGTATTGCTTTTACACTCACAGTTTACTAATAAATGTTTAAATGGAAGTGCTGTATTTACATTTTGTAGAAGAGAGTCAAGTGGAACAGCTTCGTCTTACTGCTTCAGGCCCGTCCAATTGGGCTGAAGCAGTCAGCACAATGCAGGCAGATTCACTGGCAACATCTGCTTACTCTCCATGACACAGTTTCTCTTTGAGATGTCAGCAAGTCTAGCGTCTAGGTGCTGTTGGGATAGGTTGTGGGGACTGCAATAATATTCCTTCTGTGTATGCCCCTTCTCACAATTCACCTGTTGACAGAAAAAATAACAAGATATGAAAACCATCAACTCTGATAGTGAGGTCACCTTTTCGGTACGTGACTAAATAAACAGGCTTCGTTAATACGCTCTCAGAGCAACATGCCTCCGCATGCCGATTATAGCTGCCTTGCGTTGAGACATGTTTAGCGGCACTGCGTGTACGTGCCGTAACAATGGAAAGACGTTTTCGCACGACACTTCAGTAATGTATAATCTTTTATTTTCCGGAATATTTTTTTCTCAGGATTGGCCCCCACCCCCCAGAAAAAACAGTTTTATTCTCCAGCATTGATTCTGAATTAGACATATCTATATTTAGAAAATAATTCTTGATTGAAATATTTTGGAATGAACCCCCTCGGGAAAAAAGCTGAAAATATTTGCCCCTCATGAAAGTTCACGATTGTACAGTAAAAATAAGAATTTCCAAGTACCATCCAACGCTAAACAATGTTAATTATTGTGTCGTCCACCTCAATTAACCATTAGTTTGGTTAATGCTTAAATGCAGTGCTTTAGATTTAGATAATATTGAACTTGGTTCAACGTTTGTAAAGAATAAATTTCAATTAACGTCAAATACCATTGAAGTGACACCAATTTGTTTGTTCACATCAACGGTCAATAAAACCCGCTTTGTACATTGTAGGTAAGTTGCTTTTCACCTTATTAATGGTGTTCCATGAACAAACTGCATATATTTACATACCTTAAACAAAATCTTGAGGAGGAATTATTCTGTATATAAAGCCATTGATCGACTGACCTATGACTCTCTGCACGGCATTTATGATAACTCAAAGAATATTAAAGGCAGTCTTTGGTAGTCGTGCCTCATTCAGCATTCCCAAAAGTTCATCTATAACGTGGTAAAACAATACAGGGTATATGTGTTCATGTATCTTTTTATATTTCTGCAAATTTCAACCTCTTCGTCACATTTGCCTTAGCCTTTCAAAGATTATATTCTTAAGCTATGATTTAGCTTGGTTCTTGTTCTGGTTCTTATCCCTGTCAGAAGATAGAAACGTGTGTCGTCCAACATTATGGAAATTATACCAAGCCCTAAGAAATAATATCCCACGTCGCAATTATAATACGTTAACTGTGAAGTAGCATAGGACATAAAGTTTGGTATTAATGGATAAATTACAGATAGGAAGCATCTGTAGCACAAGGCATGGTAGTATTTATGAAGTAAGCATGGCAACAGAAATCTCTTTAAAAATCAACTGCTTATTGTTTATTCTAATTTTGAAGATCTAAAACAAAATCTATGTAAAGGTCTGCATATAAGGTATTAGTATTTGTTCATTTAATAATGGTATAACTGGGTGAGGAGTCTTATTGGACAAGAATCAACCTCCTTTCCGCAATCAATCATTTTTCACACGAAACCGTCTAATAAGTTTTGCTGGTGGTTTATGTCACTTGCGTGCCTGACCGTTTTTTCACTAATTTCACTGCTCACAGATAGAGAGATAGAGAGAGAGAGAGAGAGAGAGAGAGAGAGAGAGAGAGAGAGAGAGAGAGAGAGAGAGAGAGAGAGAGAGAGAGAGAGAGAGAGAGAGAGAGAGAGAGAGAGAGAGAGAGAGAGAGAGAGAGAGAGAGAGAGAGAGAGAGAGAGAGTTAGTTCTTACTTATAAACGGACGTTTTCTGGAGTCACTGATTTTCTCAATTGCCCCGAGAAGTCATTTGTACCAACATAATAGCGGATGTTTCCTTGTGAAGGACACGGAAACAATTTGAATCCATTAACTGATAGAGCTTTGACGATTAATGAACCTTGGGTAACAAAATTGATACTCTGTACACCATGCCTATTTCCCTTTATATAAGAAATTTGGATACAATAAAATTTGCAGAAGTTTTTTTATTAATCACTTTTTCTGAAAATGCATGCTTGGAATATGTACGTTTATAAACTATCAGAACAACATGTCCCACATCATCTTGCCAAAATGCGAGAAGGTGTTTCTGGATTTCTTGATGTTATGTCCATGACCGTACTTGTATGATTACCGTGGCGAGTACCATCAGTAGGCCTCTTTCAAATACGACATGACCACATGTTCAAAAACATATTGTTATCCATTACACCTACAATTCCCCTTCTTTTCATGATATCAAAAGAAAATTATTTTCCATATTACATTAGCTCTATGCGGAGTTTTTGTGCATAGATGTTTTATTTGCCCCTCTGTGCGCCCGTGACTTTGTATGAACTCGCTCGCACTGAGGCAAGTCCCGAATGTACACAAGTTTTGCATGCTACAGGACTTGCATTGAGCTGTACGAATTTGAAATCACATCAAAGGATTCGTTTTATTCTTGTATCGTTGTATATTGGTATATAAGCATACACGCGCTTGATATTACCAACGTAAATTCCATATGATAATTTTAGCCTGTTTGCTTTGACGTTCGGCCGACAATTCTAGATGCAATCTTGATGCAAAATAAGCTTAGAACAACAGCTTTACACTTGAAACCTTCCTTGAAAAAAATGACAAAAAGTCGTTAAAACAGTTCATCTCATCTTGTTAGGAGTAAAAGGGTTACAGCAGAAGACCTGAGGATTAGACACACACTTTCTGCAAGCACATTCCGGCTTTATTAAGCGTGGGGCATGAGATAAAATGTACCTAAAAGCTAAATTAGCATGTGAGGATTACAGGGTTTTTTACTCTTGTTTCTGTTTTATTTTCTGCCATAGGTTTCAGCTCTCCGTGAGAAATATTGATGAATAAGTCGTCAAGAGATGACAATAGGTGCTCAAATTAGGCTATCACGCTGTAAGGGCTTTGCCTCACAGAGAGCATCAAAGACTACGATTGCCTGGCAGGTTTTAAGAAGAACAACACGGGGGAGTACTTATGCTAACCTTTTGTTTCGGGCTAAACGTTGTGTACAGTTGCTTTAATTAGACGTGACTGGGCACCTTCTCTGGTGATTAATGCACTGTGCAGAATCTCTGACTTGCTGCAGGAAAGCATGCTGTTATCATGTTTTACTGTGAAATGTAAAACTGGGGGTTATCGGCCTTGCAAACACACCCATTCATAATTGTGCGTAGATCATTTTTAATACCATCGTCATAAAGGATTATCATCCCCAAAACAAATCCTCCTTGAGAAATATCAAATGCGGAAATTGCCTAGGTTGTAATAAATGAAATGTACCTACATGATATGGCAGACTTTACGGTGCAACTGTGCACAGTGTAACGGTAGAGTCAGATTTGATAGCCTAAACGACATATTATGAAAGATGGCGTTAGTTTGTCTGCAGTATTTGGCAAAGTCTTTTTGATAATTTTACTTCAGCAAGTTTTGAAAAATCTCGTCAACTCTGTTTGAGAACTTAACATTGACATCTAGAGATCCAAAATTTCATCTAGGCATATTTTAGTTTCGAACACGAAATTGAAGATATATTTGAAAGCACAATTCTTGGATGCAGGATGGTTTTTCTTTTAGTCATTTGTACCTGCAAGGAATGTTAGGCCTACGGATTACATCGTCTTGCAATCGATCAGCGCTGCATCTGAGGTCACTTGGTGAAGCTGCATTTAAAACCTCGATTCGACGTTGTGATGGCGTTGGATGGAACGGAGGAATGAACCGCTCCTTGTAATGACAACCAATTCATCGTCATTTGAAGGTTCCAAAGGCTTTAAAATTGTGATTATGTTTGAAGTGTTATATTTCCATATTGACAACAATTTCTCTTTAGGGAGGAGTCCAGCAAAACATAGTGCGATATTAAAGGGAAGCAGATAGTATGACATTTAATGAATTCTTTGTCTTTGCACGCCAACCGCACACTAACATCCTACAGCAAAATTTACAAACGCAACTATGTTAGCAATTCAAATTATGGGCACCACAGGCATGTCTACATCAACACATTTTGAATTCAAACGTGAACTTAATGTGGGCAGCACGCTTGAAGTCCGCAATCCGGATGGACCTAATTTATTATAAAATATCAAATTATCGTCATTATTTCAAAATGGGCCAGTTATTACAAGATGGGACAACCGAGAGGCCCGATGTGTAAAAAATTGTTACAATTTTGGTCGTTATTACCAATCGGGCCAGTTATTACAAAGCTGGACATAAAATGGATTCGGATTGACAATAAATATAAATATTCATTGAAATTGTCCAAACGGCACGAAAACCTGTATAAATGCAATTTTAAGGCTACAATATTGAACAACAGCAGATTCATCGGAGAGCCAACTTGAGAATATAGACTTCCTTAAGTATGAAATGTCGCTACTATTTGAATGAACTCGCCGGACGAAGCTCATGTGGTTGATAAAGCGAGTTACAAAAATGGCATATTTCAAATTATACAAGCAGCGATAATTTGACACTTTCCTGGGAAAATACAGACGAGTAATACACCGTATGCATATTAATTTCCCGGTACAAAGCACGGGTTTGACGCCAGACGATCACGGGGGACGTGGGGGTCACATCACTGTCACAGACAATGCCATATGTTCATTTCTCACAAAATTAGCCTTTTTCTGAGAAATTTAAGTTCACAAATGCTAAACTGGTATTCATATAGTACGTCCCTGGCCATATATAAAGGGAAATTTCCATATACTTTTAATAAGTATTCTTTATTTCAAAAATATTAATAAAGTCCCACTTGTCCTCACAGATACCAACCCGTGTCTCGCCATATCCCGCCAAGCGAGACTAGGCAATCGAGTATGCAGTTAAGGCGGGAAATTAATATGCATATCTCCTATTAACCAATGTCTTGTAATACGTCCAACATTCAAATTTTACGATCGTAAATCAGTCAACGCGAGGTTTAAGGCAGGCCACTATAAAGATTGTTTCAAAGCAAGGGACGATGACAACATTTTGCAGGGCATTCCAAGCAAGTCGCATTTTACATGGCTATTTTTCTTACTGTTGTTTTTGTCATTTCTATCAATGATGATGATGCTAATGATCATCATACTAATAATAATCAAGATTTTGCAAGATGATTTTACTTTCTGACAAAAGGAACAACAGGCCAACTCATTAAAGGCTAACGAATGCCGCACAATGCGGCGGAGTGTCGCCTTTTGGGATACGGTTATAAGCGTACTTTTTTCTCGCCGGAAAATGCATCGTTAAAACGGCTGTATATGCTTAAAAATACATAATACCGCATAGAACTGCATGTAACCGCATGTAACCGTAACACACCAATGTTTTCCCGCGGATTGCCAAAAAATTTGAACATATTCAAAAGTTTACATGCGGATTTTAGAAAACCCACCAAAACGCAAACCTGGAGCGCATAAAAAGTCCAACAACGCCTGAAATCGCTAATCAAAGTGTGCAAACACATGAAACTGCATGTAACTGCGTGTAACCGCCCCAGCTCGATCCATATTTATTTTTCCCGCCAAAAAAGAAACACACCAACACGTGAAAGAACGCATAAAAAACCCACACCAAAACGCATGAAAACGTATCAGATAACACAAGACTGCAACAACCAACGAAACGCAAAGAAAAGCGCAATTTTCCAAAATGAATGCAAATCGCAAAAAACAAAATGCGACAATACGAGATAACACGCCGAAGTGGGAGGCAGGCATGACTTAATTCACATGATCGTGCGAAAGGTTTGGTACTTTGAATACATGTTTGTTTGTTTGTTTTTTTTTTTGGGGGGGGGCGATTTTCGACTCGTGTTGCTGCTTCTCAATCCCATGTCCCTGGTCATTTAGCGCGTTCTTTGTGCCGATTACACTGAGATCTTAAACTATTTCGCATGTACAATAAGACAAACAATAGTGCAAAACTGCACGGCAACAGTGACATTGGAAGCAGCGCAGATTAGTACAAAAACGTGAATTCTGAATGCATAATACAACAAAAGCAGCGTAATCGGAGACTGTTGACGTCTAAATGAGCTCTACATTTTACCTCTATTTTATACTACGGTTCCTTAATTTTCTTCAAGGCATGCTAACTTATGCAACCGTTTTGATCTTAGCACAATGGCATGACATTCCTGTGCATCAACTTACATTCATCCATCATGTTGCGACAGCTTAATGTAGCTTATCCCTCCGTTTGGTCGCTTTTTATCACCGTACATCATGTAGTGCCATGGCATTCAAGTCTAAGGTTAAAAGTGCTCGATCTTGACATCTTACATTCACTTGTTTGAACAGGAGAAATGATGTTCACGCGCTTAACATTTCATATTTAGGTGTACATTTATTGGTAACCGGCGCGGCCAGAAATGCCATTCAGATGGTTTTATGTTAACAAAAGATACCTGCTGCACTGAAGGACGACAGATTAATTGCACACAATCTTGTATATCTTTGAGTCATACTGCTATTTCATTGATAAGAAAACTGACAAGGAGACATTTAACTGTTGCAAAAACAAACTAGAGAGAGCGAAATCAACCATGGACAAGGTACATGGAGTGCACTTACCTCAACACCTTTGTAGGCCACCTGGTTGACAACGGCCGGAACTTTAAAGTGTCGCTTGGTTTTTAATTTTCGTTGATGGTAAGTTTCATCACGTATTTTTAATGAACGTATGATACGAAGCAGATGAAAAAATCCCTAAATTAGTAAAATACAATTAGCAGACGACATTTAGATATTAGCGGGAAAAGCGTCATTAAGGTGGAATGAGTTAATAACATGAACAGATAAGGCTTAACATAGGACACAAACAAGACCAGGCAAAGAAAAAATGTGGTAACCAAAGGTTGCATAATTATGGAGATGGGTCATTTTCAGCTGAGGCAATGAGATGAATCTCTGCCTAATGATGGTCCAGAAGAAGTGGTTTGCCATGCATGTTAGATTTACTGTGGCCGTGTAAATCAGATATGCTTTAGTCTTCGCTAATTGACCCAAAGTGCTCTCATGTCAAATATCACCTGTTTTCTCTTTAATACAAGTTTTCGCTGTTAACGACAGGAAACATTTGGATGTGAACAACAATGGAAGCCTGCTCTCAGACCAAAATTGCCATGAATGTGGCGTTAGTAACTGGTTGTTGCACTGGTATTTTACTGTGAAAGACTGTACGAAAAAGTCAAGCCCCCATCCCCATTATAATATCATGGAGTGGAGTGGGGTGGGGCTTGACCTTTTAGTACAGTAAATATAGGGGGAATGGTTAACTGCAACGTTGACCAGGCAATAGATGATGAAGATTTGCAAAGGCTGTCTTAACTTTAAACTATCAGTTGAGAAGTTGACTTGGGTTTAATGAGATGCGAGATTACACTGTATTATGGGTCTGTACGCTCTGGCAGTGTATTCTAGGTGCAAATTGCCGGGAATAAACCCCATGTTAGAAAAGTGCAGCTGTGTAAATTAAAACGTGGATTTTTTTGGCAAGATGGCGGATTTTATAGGTTGAAATTCAAAGTCGAGTCACAAGATTATTTCCTTCTAATTTGGATCTACATCTTATTGCTTGCATAAAAAAAAGTATTCTTGGAGTAGATGGCAAAATAATCTGGCATCACCTTGCTTGTACAAAATTGAATCAAAATACATAACTTCTGGATATTTGGTTCAGCAATGTCTGACAGGTGAGAAATGAAATGGACATACTGGTTTAACATGGCCTTATAATTAGACCGCAATAATACTTTATTGTGGATTTGTATCTAGGGAAAGATGATATATGAAGGTAAGAGATCATAACACATCTTTTGTGGCACTAGTTTTTGATTTCTTATTTGTATGTGATACCAGTGAAAAAAATGGCGGCCATATTGAATTTGTCAAGCTTGGTGACGTCACAGCCTAAGGCTTAGCTTGAAACCAAGGCTTGCTGGTAGCCAATCAACTCCTTCATATGTCAGCATTACGACTGTACGTAAAGCGCTGTGCAAGGCATACATTTATCTGGCTATCTCCAGCCGTTGAGTGCTGTGTGGATTTTATGCCTTAAGTTCTTATAAACATGATTCGCTCTGGTCCTCTAACAGGGGTAAAGGTGATTGTTGCTGACCACTGACTGAGATGTTATGTTGAACTGCCCTAGCTATCAATATCATCTAAGCTAATGCAGTTTCTGCCAAGGGAGTATTGTATCTCCAAAGTGAAAGCAGTGCAGAGCAATGAACATATCTGCTGGTGCCAACCTGCGTACATGTTCCATTAACCCCTGTATCCAAGGTTTCTCATGGGTGACAACATTTGGATTTAGGTCGTGCGAGTCATGACATAATTAGGTTTCACTCAACACTTAGAGGCATGCATTTACCTGGGTTACTTATGCCAAAGAGGTATTCGAGGGCCCTGAAGATGATCACGGGAAATTAATAAACGGGATATTAGTTCTGCTATTTACATACACGATTAAAGCGCTTTAAATAGATCTCACAATTACTGGTGCAGGGCAATGCCTACATTGATCAACTATAGAAGAAAATCAGAAAAGATAGTTCGTGTGGAAAATAAAATGACCGCTTATAACAAGAACAGCAAACCAAGAAATGGTAAAATCAAAAAACGCAAGGCTGCAGAACAAACAAAAAACCAAACTGACGGCCGAAACAAACAAACAGACAAACATCCACAACCAGCCCCGTTTACATATTTGTGGTTCCACAGGTAATGATCTTAGGAGATTGGCATAAAGCATGTTTTCAAAGTTTATAGAAGGGTAAATAAAAACCCAAACGTTTTGGAATTGAAGGCATCCCTGCTAATTCAAATACAGAAAAACATGACAATATCCATTCAAATCACCCAACATGAAGGAGCCATAACTTCTAGATAACTTTGGCTGAGGTTTCAATAAATAAAAGGCATTCCAATGGGTAGCAACTGCTCCCCGTTACTTGCTGATTTATAATTAACCTGAATTGAATTTAAGTATATGGATAAATTGATGAAAAAAAATTTCGCATGGATACAAAGTTATCACGCAATGCAAGGTGTATTGATGACATTGCTTGTGTCAATGTACAAAATTGCGGTGAAATTGCCAAAGAAATTCACCAAAAGGTAACCCTTAGCAAGATAACAATTCAGATGCTTTCAGAGACGTTTTTCTGGACTTGGATATTGAGGTCACTAATGACAGGTTTTGCATTAAAGTCTATCACAAAATTGATGAGTTTAACTTTGAAGTGGGAAACCTGACATTACGGAAACGATTGGATATAACACATTTTTGTCACAAATTTGAGATTTGGTTGTATTTCTACTAAATGTCAGGACTTTGCATCTTGAACCAAATATATTTACAACAAACCTGAGTCAAGAGGATTGAAAGATGTACTTTTGATCAAATATTTCTACAAAGTTTGCTGTGAAAATATTGCGAGATTGTTCGAAAGTTTGGCCTCAATAATTTTAAAATTTTAGACTTGCCTACTTTGCCACAAAATTTTATTTTTGGCATCATTCTGTTTTAATAATTACCTGTCGGACGTCCCGGGCTAGCATGTTTCCTGTCAGGTCAAAGTTCCAGGGGCTACCGGTAGCAAGCAGCGTCCACTGCAGTTACTAGCTTGACTTATTGTATTTAGAATTTGGTTAAGAAAATATTTATTTTGATTAGATTTTCTTGACTTAAATGATAATGACTTTCATTCTTTTCAGAAATACCTTACGCATTTTGTGCAGTCAATATCCACAGATTGTTAGAAAGTTTGGCTCCAATAATTTTAGAGATTTTAGACTTGCCTGTTTTACTACTTAATTTTATCTTTTGGCATAATGCTGTTTAAAAATTCACCTTTCAAACATTTTAGGGCAGCTCGTTTTCTGTCAGGTCACCACCCCCCCGGGAGGGGGGGGGGGCTATCGGTAGCAAGCACCGGCCTACGACAGTTTCAAGTATGTCTAGTTGCGCTTAGAATCTGGTTAAAAAATTTATATTTTAATTACATTTTCTTGACTTCTACGTGTTCTTTGTTAATGACTTCATTCTTTTCTGACGTGGCTAAGTGCACCTTTATTCAATGTCAAAAATGACTACAAATTGATAGTATATACTCAAATATTACAAGCGTGACTCATTCTGTTGAAACATTAACCCAGTGTTGGCAGCAAAATAGAGCGTTATTGTCTGGAGACTTTCAAAGTGGGAGTAGGTGTCATCATAGGGTTTGTTTTGCATTACCGGTGCATGATGCCCATTGTTACATTAATTGTTATGAATTCCCTAGGTTTGTGCAGGTGGAGCAGCTGTACCTGTTAATTTCATATCACTGGGACTTAATATAACGCCTCAGTTTGTTTCTCCTTTAGTTATACAATTGCAAGTGGTGAAACTAAGGTGAGCTATCTACATTAAATGGTACATACTGGTTATGGTTAAGTCAAAGTATTCTTATCGGAACTTGTACTGTATAAATTTAATAATTATGTTTGGTTTGATAAGTAATTACACATAGTCAAGCTCTGTATTTATAATCAAAGCTTCACTTATTTAGCTAATGCATTATTTGACACGTTCATATATTTTCATTGTTATGTGGTTTGGCTTTGCTGAATATTTGGCTTAGACAAGGAGCCGCTACTCAAGGGAGACATGTACATGTACGGGTACAAGGTATCCCAAAACCTGTGTGCATTTAGTATTTTAATGGACGTCGACAATAAACTACCTTTCTCCTCTTCTACAAGAAAAAAGAAATTCACCTTAATAGCTGTCCAAGAATTTACAAGAATTTTGTAAAAATGTGGAGCAGCCATTTTAGGTGAAATTACGAAAACTATTTCAACTAATGACCAGATAAAATTCGATAAGAAGGAAGGCAATGAGAAAGTCCGAAATATATTGGGGAAGTTAAGCAATAGATAAGTGTCAAGTGTCAGCTTTTTTTAATTTATGATACTACTTTGTGTATATTGCAAATATTTTCACTAATCTCAAAACAAAAACAAAACCAAAAAACCAAAAAACAAAAAATACAAAAAAAAAAAAAAAAAAAAAACCACCAAGAAAAAACAAAACAAAACAAACCCCAAAACCCCAATCCCCCCAAAAAACACCCCCCCCCAAAACAAAAACACACACACACGTAATCAGCTTGAACCCTTTCCTGGTCAGAATAAAACCGAGTCAATCGCTTTCCTTCGTTGCCACCTGTTCGCTGTTCGCATGGTGAATAAATGGATAGATAGTGGCATATATATATCTATCTATATATATATATATATATATATATATATATATATATATATATATATATATATATATATATATATACATATATATATATATATATATATGTATGTATGTATGTATGTATATATATATATATATATATATATATATATATATATATATATATACATATAAACATATGTTGGCCTCATCACCATTGGTAATGGGAAATGGCTTTCATAGCATTGATGCTTAGGAATTAGTGCTTTCCGGCTTCACCCGCCCTCCCTTTTTTTCCAAAAGTGCTATTATTATTAACACTCACACCAATTAGCTATGTACGCAGAAGAGAGTAGACAAACTCTCTTGCTGTTGATCAGCTGACTGTGTGGCTCTAAGGGGCAATGAATAAGTGGGTTCCTCAGCAGTCATTTTGGACCGCCAACAACACACTTCTTAATTCCTCACCTAACACAGAAACATTTACACCCCCAAAATAGAACAATGCGGTGATGATCCCACTCTGCCCGCGTAAGCACCTTCCATGTGTGCATGCATTGCGTGACTGGACTTGGCCTCTGCCTCATGGGATTGGGACAGCCCGACCCAAAAAACAATGTGAGACTCGGAGTCTTACTGGTCTCAGCAGCCGCAGAGAGGCAAATTCGTGCAGTTAGTCTCCGCTACATTCAGCTCACAGTCACAAAGACACCCCGTATTATGTTTAGGTAAGCTGTTTTACTATCACCTCTCTCGAGCTCTGCCTTTTAGCCTTAGCATTATTTTACGTCAAAATCTGGCTTGGAATTCGTTTGAACAAATCCTTGAGTCTCAGATGATTTGTGTTCATCGGTATGAGATGGTACTGTTTTTGTCAGTGTAAAAAAGTATACTCAGCACTGAGGGAAGACAGGTAGGTAATAGAAACTATATTGACTTTTTTCATGCTGGTATCATATTTCGAAAACTAATTAAGTTAATGTAGCCTTCCCTTTCATATTAAGTGAATTATCTTTAAGCTAGCATTTAAATTGCATTGCTCACAGGCATAGAAGTATACGTCGATGGATTAGTCATTTTGAACGGGCCTTAAATTTCCAATTTATACACAAACGTACATTCAAAGTCAATGAAACATAACAAAGTGGTCATGTGCCTCCTAGATAGTTCTTTACCATAGTGATTTTATTCAAATGAACCTAATAAAAATGACATTTAAAAGAATCGTTTTACTGTGTCCAAAGCACGATCATTTTTTTTTGTGGCCAGTTTGCTGGGCGTCCTAGATTTTGAGAGACAAGAGTTAATTTGATTTCTTGCTGGTTGTGTTTTTTGAAGTCAGTGTGTCTTTTATAAACGTTGGCTGCAAAACTCCATGCTTCGTGTCATTATTCATCATTGGGGCTCATTTGAAAGCAACACCAGACGATGTAATACCCTTGACAGTTATCTAGGTGGTGGTTGCTAATTCAATCGTCTAGTTTTGCGCCGATTTGCAATCAGCATTTCCCTAAAGTCCCCGCGTAAAAGATTTCCTGCTTTCTACCAGAGGTGAACATTGCCCTCCAGTATTTGCCCAAAGAATGCATTTAACTCTACAAATTCTTATATAAAGTGTACAATTGCTAACAAATACCCTATCACAGACGTCATGTAAGTAAAACGTATCCACGCTGATTCCCGCCAAAGACAATGTACCTTGGTTAAAAGGTTGACACAGGCCTGATTGAGTGAGTAGTTCTGAACAAATGAAAGATGCAAGTTCACAAAGAACAACAACCAATTTATGATACAGGTATCGGAAACTGCAGTACGATATTGGATATTCAAGCAGAGCCTTCAAAACTACTCAACAAACACAAGAAATCCATATATGCAAGTCAGTAGTAATCACCAAGAACGTAAGTTTGCAAAAAGGTATTTTCATATACATACCCATCATAAGTCCCTAGGCCTAAAATAGTCACACTCTAGAGTACAAACAACATATTTATTCAAACATGAAGGTATATTAACACTTTCCAGTCTGAGTCCGCATATATACGGACTCACACAGATGAAATAATATCAATATAACGATTTTATATTTGTATTCCTCATGAAGAGACGTTTCCAACGAATACCAACATGTCATATCTACCATTAGCGGTTAGTCAACAGCTTTCCTCGGCGCGCTCTGGGCGCAACGCGCCCAGAGCGCGCCGAGGGAAGCTGTTGACTGAGACTGGAAAGTGTTAAGCTATGTAGCTGCAGCATTGTTATCTATCAAAGAATATTAATTGGAGTATTTTAGAAGAAGTGTTTGACGTATCATCACTAAGAAGCCAGAAATTGCAAGCGCAGTGGTAAAAAATGGAAGCACACAGTACAATTTTGCAGTACACTGCATGCAAATTAAATCTATGTACATCAGCAATGACAATAGAGAAAGTATGCCAGAAAGGCAAGCACGGAGGTCAAACGGCATAGTAACAAAATGGGTTCCAAAAGCACCTCTGAAGAAGGACACATGAGCATGTGTTACTGACAATGTATTTGTACAATATTTTCCTGTCAAAACGTCGCATATATACCGACACACAGATCACACTGCTGAGAATTAGCGCCCATAATCTTGCTGTCGAAAGTGGCACACAAAATTAACCTTTGACAACCCCACCAGATCGACGATTTTGTAATATCCTCTCTGACTTTTGGAAATGAATGATATCATATATATGCTCTTTCAAAGTGTTTGTGAAATGTGGAAAATTGGATGAAGAGTTTTCTGTATGAGATGCAAGAATGTTGACCCAATATACATGCTGAGAACATTTTTTCTTGGCTGTGTGCATCAAACCGAGAGGTGAGAGGTTGTTCTATTCTTTTCTCCGCTGACTTTTCTTGCTTTTCTGATAGATATTTTCAAATTTGTGCAATTTCTTTGTTCTCTGCATTGTACTATGCTTCAAAATACAATTTCTGTACTATATATTGTGTTCCTTCATTTTTCGTCAAAATGCGTCAGATTTGTAGGTCTATTATTGCAATATCAGTGTAAAAGTTTTTTCATCATATTATTTTTCTCTGGAAAATAAATCGAAAACTGGCGATATAATACGTTTTTGAATATATACTGTTTTATTCAAAAGCAATCGTCAGACATCAAGAGCGTTCCCAAGTGTACGCCACGTTCAACAGTTTGTCAGGCTATCACAGATATGAACAAAAAATCACTAGACAGACAACCACCATATACTATGATATTTTCAAAATATTTCTACATTGTTGTGCTAACTCTTTGGATCCGCTTACGACATAGATTTTAATTGAGTGTTGTCAAAATGAGAGGGTTGAGTAACTTTGAGTAGGACATGCGTGTCCTGTAACTGCGACATTTCCTTCTCAACTCCCAAGATACAATAACTTTCAGATGGATAAAATTTAAATGAAAAGACTATCTAGTCTTAAAAGTCTAACGAGGACCTAATATAAAAGTTGTAGCTGAAACTCGCCATGAGCTATTGTGCAGTTACGAACTGCGGAGAAATGAATCTGCCTTAAGGAGTTACTCATATGATTGTTGTAAACTTGCTCAGCTCGTCGCTAAAATCCAATTCACATGTCCAAAATTATGAACTGAAAATTCGTTATTGTGAGCAAACCTGTTAATAATAAGCAAACAGTATGGAATTTACGACTTTAAAGAAATAAAATTATGTGGAGCAATGTCGAAATTACAAGTTTTAAAACTCATAAATACGTAAAACATTTTTATTATGTAAATACTTTGTTGGTACTAGAAAATAACGATTTTTAAAAACGTCATGTTTAGTAGAAAAAACTAGAAATACGAAACAAACTCCGAATACATCGAAGAAAATAAAACTAAGGACCTTGTTTCCCCTAAAAAAATTTGATAATTGCAAGAAGTAAGAATCGTAATCACAAAATAGAGAGTCCAAAAGCTTCTATCGGTAGTGGCATTCCACAAACGGTCTTCAAGATATTTTTTGAAAACTTTATTGCTAAAAGTCCTATATGCATTAATAGAGGAATATCATTTAGATGTCTTATATTGAAACCAGCAGATTAATTTTATTGTAATTACACATCACTTTATCGGTAAAAGAGACATGTATAATGGTTTATGATGAGCCATAAGTTCAAAATAAAAAAGTACAGCACAAGTAGTTAGATATTGGCATTCGATACACATTTCGTAAATCTAAATTGACATGTGTATATTGTGAACAAATACGTATGATCCAGACGAACGCCGGTGTGTTTTATCTCTGAGATATATAGGGATATATTCGGAGAGAAAAAGATAAATGTATTATAACATATAGATAACTGTGTTTAAGCCGATATGTTTGTTTATGTACATTGCAGTACACATATATTTACAATTACAAAACTTCTTCTTTTGGCAGCTGTGGTATGTGTTAAAAGATAACACCTGAATGAATATATTATTGTATTGATCATAAACAATAAACATGCCAAACATGACCCTGTTTCAGGAATAGGCGGTTTGATTTTTTTCTCGGTGGCAGTATCGATGTGCTAAATGCAGCATCAACCAAGACTCGCCAAATAAACCCCCCCCCAAAAAAAACCCTGCAAATGGAGTCAAGCCATTAAGACTGATGCCGTGTGTACACCTAAAAGGGGAACGTAGCAACCGTTAAAATATCAGCAGTCATAATGGTGTCCCCTTGTAATATGCATAGCAAAAGCATCACAAATTGTATTTTGATTGATATTTGCGCTGTTTGCAAGTCATAATACTGTTATACAAGGGAGATTGCTAACAAGAAGAAGAATTTATTCATACATTTTCGCTTGTGATGTATGTGAAAAGGCAGATGCTCATATGAACTCATTTGACAAAATATTTTCTGAAATGGTTTTAGGGAATCAATATCAAGATGAAACTTGTGCCATGAATTGGCAAAGATTATTGTGAATTATATGTTGGGAACTATTAGGTTTTCAATTGCTGGACGAAAATCAGAGGGAATATCAGGCGCCACAAAGCTATATATTTTAAGCTTATAGCCGAGAGCAAAACAGACATTTGGGCACATAAGATATTTAGAGTAGTCCACTCCAAATGGTTCATTGACAATTTTATTACATTATAATCTTCCTTAAACACAGAAAAGCGGATACTCAAATGTTTAAAACACCATTAAGTGGTGCTAGTAAATAAGTAAACATGACTACTTAAAAACAAAAGAAGACCACTGTTGAGCAATTACGTGCGGAATAGGGCAGGCATATCATGCGTGCCAGAAGGCTCCAGGTGAATGGAAAAAAATAGCATAACCCATCGCTTCTTCCTTTACATGCAACATATAAAATAGAGAGTACATCGGGCTGTGCCGTTATACTTTGTCACGTTCTGCATACTAGGATCTCATTACAGGGATTTGAAATAGATATAGCACGTCCCTGCTAATTGCAATTGCCACTTACACTTAGCTGCTAATACCTAGGCCATAAATAATACGTTTACTTTGTTTCATGCGCATGGTTCAAAGTAGTAACATCACCATTGGCTTGATCACCAAACTCTATCAATTACTTATGTCTCCTTCATTCCACCTATTTTAGGGGTACGAAAGAGCGGTCTGGGATGCCACAGTTGCTGAGGATATAGCAGATAAGTTGACGTCTGATCTGATCCTTCCTGCAGCAATATCCGGAGCAGCTAATGCTAAATTCCAGGAAGAGTTCAGAACGTTGGATTCTCTTTAAAAGTGGCGGAGTGGGCATTGGGTCTGTTCTACGTTAAACTGGTCACAAGGTGGTTGCTTGTGTATAAAGTTTTTTTTGTTTTGTTTTCAATTTCAGTTCATGCAAGGGTGTGTTCGTACACTGTTGGCAACAAATTGACAAATAATAGCCAAACAGTTTGAGTTAGATTTGATTTGATTAAGATTTCACATTGTATTTTAGGGATAGTTCATTTGTGTTCGTTACTTCATTCTGAATGTAACATTGTTATTGGTGTTTTGACAATTACTTCTGAAGCCTCTGGGTAAAGACTTCTGATTTTAACTCAATTCTCAGCCTTCTGCAAAACCGCTGCAGGAGTCTACATGTACAAAGTCAGCTGTAACTGTTTCTTGGTTTTTGTAGGTTTTTATTTTAGAAACCACGCATGTTGGATAATCTTCGAACATTGGCCGAATGTACTTTGACTAAGTATTCAACGAATTTATTCACCAGACGGTGCTGCTGGTACTTAATTTTCCCCAAGAATGTTAGTATTGGCTGTGTCAGGCTCCTTGCATACGTCCACGGACATGTAACTTTTACGGTCTACTGGTTGGCATTTCACACTTCCCTGTTTATCAGGCCGTTGGGCCTACAGTTACGCTCGCGTTCAAGTTTACAAACGCCAAACGCACCAACGTTTTCCAAACGTTTCCCAAACACTTTCAGTGAAAGTCAAACGTTTTGCAAACGCGTAACAAACACTTTGCAAACACTTTCCAAACGCTTTACAAACACTTTTCCAAACGCTTTCAAACACTTTTCCAAACGCTTTCAAATACTTTGCCGAACGCGTTTGGTGAAAGCCGAACGTTTTCAAACACTTTTCCAAACGCTTTCAAAATATGTCCCGAAGGTCACGGGAAAGTGGCAAATGGGTCGGCAAGTGATATTTTAGAACATACCACATGTAGTATCACCTAAAAATGTTACTCGATAACCAGTTTGTCTTGTTTTTAAAATGTTGCAATTTCAGTCAATTCGATTTGAATTTAGGTATGAGCAGCCAATAAGTTATTTGATTGTTTGGTGGGGACACAAAATGAACACTTTGCAGTCTGAGTCCACATATATGCGGACCCGCACAGATGATATACTATCAATATATTTCATATTTGAATTCCTCATCAAAAGACATTTCCAACGAATACCAACATGTCATATTTGCCATTAGAGACTAGTCAACAGCTTTTATCGGCGCGCTTTGGGCGCCGGCGCCCAGAGCGGGCAGAGGAAAACTGTTGACTCAGACTAAAAATTGTTAAAGTCTCAGATATACTGGCTTCAAGGGCGGATCCAGAATTTTCCCGGGGGCGGGGGTGTCGGCGACTTGAGGGCGAGGCCCGAATGCGAGTGCTGACGGCACGAAGCTTTTTGGGGGGGGGGGTCTGGGGGCCTCCCCCAGAAAATTATCAAAAATAGATGCTCTCATATGCGTTTTCCTGGCATTTGCCACTGCATTTTCATACAGACTATTTGGATTTTCAGGGATGCAAACTTTACTAATCTAGGCTCCACAAATCAAATTCCGCTTTATATCTGATTCAAATTAACAAGAAATAAAGAAAAGAAAAAAATGAGTCAGTGACAAATAATTCCCGGAAATATGTATTTGTCACCTTTACCTGCTAAAATTTATATTGTTGCTAGTAATCAACAATATTATGACATGGTTACACCTAATTAAGGAAGAAAATAAGTATAGGTAGAAGACAACATATGATATGCCTACATTAACAGGTTTAACACTTCATTTATTATAAAGTTACAGATCTTTCAGTAGCAAGTATACCCAGTCGCTATCATACTTTTTAGGAAAGTGAAATTCTTGCAAAAAGGCTAACTTTTAAATTTTCTAGTGGAAATACAGAAGCAGCTCAATTTAAGTATTGTTTGGCTTACTAAGCCAAGCAATAGGATAAGCTCCAGTGGAGTAAGCCAGGCGATACTTCATTGGTCCTTGGAGTAATTATATATATTTTAATTGAAAATTAGGAACTATTTCGGAGTAAATTTATAGACAATATCATGATCAGATCATGAATCATGATCTGATAATGATATTGCCTATGGATTTACTCCGAAATAGTTTTTGACAGATGAAGCATTCATGACATCTTAAATGAAGAATTAAGTCTTTAATTAATTTTACTTGAATTAGGCACTTGACTAAACGTATTTGGATCGTGTTTTATTTAAGAATTAAACTTCCTCTCTAGTGTAATTACGGGCGCATGGTTGCAGTTTGTGTGACAGGCATTTCTGGTGACGCGCGGTAGCGCGTCATCAAAGAAATGCCTGTCACACAAACTGCAACCATGCGCCCGTAATTATACTAGAGAGGAAGTTTAATTCTTATATTTACATTTAACATCAATTTCTATTGACATAAGAGTAAGTATTATCATTGATAGTTGATTTAAAATCGTTTTAAGCTTGTTAATTTACAAAAAATCGCCTTTTTGTGTACTAGTGGGAGGAGCCAAGTAGGCGGGGCTACTAGGCCTACATCAGCCATCAGTTGTCAAGGCAACTCCTGGAACACAAAACTAGGAAAAAAATAGTTCCGAATAACACAACAACTTTATTTCAATAAAGCTTGCAAAACCGGTAAAAGAAAACATTTAGGCAAGTTTTGACGAGTAGATATGCAATTCTTGATCATCTGATACCGTCTTCCCATTATGCTTAGGCCTATGAATCAAACGCTTCGGCAGTACTTTCGGCGGAAGCTTAAATAATGACAAAGTGTGTTAAGAGGATATTATTGCGCAGCACGTTGGTTGCACGAGATGCTCTAGTGTAACCATTGCCTCATGAACTACACTACCGTTCCTATTCTTTCAATGCTAACAAAAATAACAAATGTAAATATATTAATATATACAACCTATAATGCTGCATAAGTGCACATTTACATATAGGTACATCATATATTGCTGGACCTGTTGAAAATACGTTTGGAGATTCTTCATCATTTAAAAGGAAGTGTTTGAAATGCATAGTGTTTGAATGCATTTGTGATAGTGTTTGAAATCGTTCAGGTAATTGTTCAACGCGTTTCGAAAGTGTTTGAACGCGTTTGGAGAAGTATTCGGTAGCTTTGTGAAAGTGTTCAAACGTTTTGTAAAAGTGTTTGAGATTTTTCCCAAACGCTTTCCAAACGCTTTCCAAACACATTCCAAACACTTTCCAAATACATTCCAAATGTTTTCAAACGTTTTCAAACACAAGCCAAACACCAGCAAAACGCGAAAAAAACGTTTGGCTGTTAACTTTTAGCCGGGCGTAACTGTAAGTCTGCTGAGTACAGTACAGTAAACGTCCTTTTATTTTGTATTTTGTAACACGCATTAGCCTGATACTTTGATTTATAATGATTCTTAACAAATGTATTTTTCTTATTCAACATCAGACAAAAAAGTGAAAAAAGCCTCTAGACAACATGTGAACTGTTTATTATGACTCCACTTTAAGTTATCTTTATGTTATAACGTCAATATTTTTCAAACGGAGGACAAAAAACAAAACAAAAACAAAACGAAAAAGAAAAAAAGAAAAACAAGAAAGAGAAAAAACAAAACAAAAAAACACCCCCCAAATGAAAACACACACACACACACACACACACACACACACATAACCCAAACCCCAAACGAAAGAAATGTTTATCGATGTTTCTAACCATCCAGAAATAGAAGTTAATAGATATAACATAGCCAAATTCCCAAATACGTGCTGGTTAAAGTTAAGATGCAATTTATGTGGTAAAATGTCAATGACTTTAATTGTTTAAGAGACATTTGGAAAAGCATCATACCTGGACACACAGACTACTGTTCGGTAGAAACACATCAAGTATTGATCGATAACTTTGGATGTGCAGCAGGTCATAGATTACCACGGTTACAGACATTTCCCTGTTTGTGAATATTATTTCTACTTTGGCTCTGTTATTCTACATTCAACTTGACTCAGATATGGTAATAAGTACGTTAGAGTCATGATCCTATTTCCGTCAGTGTTAACCCTTTGTCGGTCATATTGTGACTCTCAGTCTACAGTTTTATTGAGCGCCCCCGGGGCCTGATCAAGCAACATAAGCCCATTACATCTACTGACTGAGGCATAAAAATCTGCATTGAAACTGAAACCTCCTGTTTCTACGTTAAAGGCAACTTTATCACACCCTCCAATCAATCAATCAATCAATCAATCAATCAATCAATCAATCAATCAATCAATCAATCAATCAATCAATCAATCAATCAATCAATCAATCAATCAATCAATCAATCAATCGATCAATCAATCAATCAACCAATCAATCAATCAATCAGTAAGCCAGCCAATCAATCAATCAATTTGTAGGTCAGTCAGTCAGTCTATGTGTCTATTCGTTTGTCTGCCTGTGTGTATGTCTGTGGGCCTGTCTGTCTGTTCACAAATCAGAAGACAATTCATTTGCCATTACGGACCCTCTATTTTAATCAATAGACACAATGAGTAATTTGTAAGACAAGGATCAGGGGGCAAGCTACGCCGTCAGAATTTTTGTTAATAAAGTGAATAAAAATCGATAATAAATTTAAACCTGTTCCATTCTTGCTCACCACTTACCGTGCATTATAGTCTGGGACAAAAATTTTGCCTCCATCCATGAATTACGACGCGTAGTGTTACTGCTAGAGGTCAGACGTTAAGAAAGGCGATTACGTATATGCCGTCTGGCAACTTCTGACAAAATGGTCACAGTCATAAGAATATAACTGGCGCTATGTCTTTGGCATTTTTTAATGTGGCACATTGCATCGAGTTGAGTGATTAATGCATTATGGAAGTGAACCAATTATTGTTTATCATGTCAATGTAACCATACATATGGCGAAAATATGCATGTTACATATTCCTGTATACGTCTTAACTACAGTAAGCTTCATCCGACTGCTGACCTGGGATATAGCTTTCTCAATGGGTTATATGACATTTTTACTTTTACAACTTCAAATATTTTTGCCCAGTAGTCACACCACATTTCTTGCCTCAGCTGCATCTTCGTCACTTATACATTTTTGCAACAGCACTATGCATTTATAAAAAAATACTTTAAAATATTTTTCTATTGAGCATCTTTTTACCATAGAAATCAGTATGAAAGTGACATCTCAATTTTGACAGAGGCGGCGAGGTAATGATTCTGTAAATTCAATCTCCCACAATCCTTGGAGCGCCTATTTCATTACCTCTAACACCAAAGAATTTCGAGTACCGTCCCAAGTCAACCCACGGAGTGAAAATGTCAAAAGTTAATTGTGCACTACTTTGATTTCATTGTGTGAATTCAGGCAATTTTGCCTAGCGAAACGTTTACCTTCACTTATATCAGAATGCTTACAACTAAGTATAAGCTCTGGGCATCCGGCTGCTGTACAACCGAAGTATCCTCTATTAACGCGACCCGCAACGAACAGCCTTATAATGAAAACGTAGCGTGAAATAGAAGCAAACGTTTATTCATCATCATTATATTCTAATATGTAGTTTTGGAAGCTATATGAAGAAAGTTATTGGCATAGACCTAATACAAGGAGTAGCCTGAGTACACAGCGCAATAAAGAATCAATATCAACTAAAAAAGAAGATTTGCTTCAAAAGCAAATCTGGTTGTGTACTTTAAAGCTTAATTGGATGCTACCGCAGCACAAACCTGAGAATTTAAGAAATGACGGACAGCTCTGCCTCATTTACTGGTTCAAGTATCACTAGTTAACATAAATTAAAATTCTGCAACTTTTGTTTTAGGTACATCGAGTGTGCCCATAGCACGAGCCCATGAATTGAAGTTGGATTGGCATTTCTATCTATAATAGTTTTCAAATTATTCAAAGATTTAAATTTTGTGTGTTTGTCTAATTTTCATAAATTAAAATGCTGCTACTTTGGTTCATGGTTCATTGGATGCGGCCATGTAAAATATCTGTGAATTGAAACCTTCACTCCATGTTCATTTAAATCATTCAACACTAAGAGTAACTGTGCTTTCTCCAGAGTGTGCCTGTAAGGATCTGTAAGAATTTAATGACATGTATATAAAGTCTCCAAGTATATAATGAAAGGGTTTCCCCCGTGTGGAAATAAAAGTGAGAATTAATGGTGAGTAAAATGGAAACCTGCAACAGCAAGTACACCTCAAATGTGAAGCATTTGCAATGGTGCTGTGTGTCACATGCTTTGGAGCTAACCATAATGAAAGAGAGTTAAATGGATCTACATAGTGAGACAAAAAAAATATATACAGCTTTATAGTGAAAATTTATGTGGGAACAGTGTTAATGTATATGTAGTACCACATTTCATTGGATGTCTGACACATCAACATGTGACAAATATACATATCATCCAGCAAAACGCATCCCCCACATGGGGTCCAATGTTACAACCATACGGCAGCACCTGTGTTCTCTGCATGTTCACAGTTTTTTTTTTATTCATTTGAGGTATTTCACTCAAATTTTAAATTCACTATTTTGGAGAAAAAGATCCATTAAACTTAAATTAAAATTCTTTTCTCACAGCGGTTTGCATTTTACCGATTTGTTTTATTAGCGAAACAAGCAAAAAAAGCATGTAGAACAACAGTGAAATGAAGTCAGTTTGCAGAATATATCAAAATTTGTTGCTGAAGGTCACATTTGCCGAAAATATTCATATATTGTTCCCCAGGCTAAAACTGTCACAATCCTCATATTTTGTACATATAAACATTAGAAAGAAACAGGAGAAGGAGAGAGAGAGAGAGAGAGAGAGAGAGAGAGAGAGAGAGAGAGAGAAAGAGAGAGAGAGAGAGAGAGATAAAGAATCTACAGGTAAACTATTTCTGTGTTAGCACACAGACACAAATATATATGTATGCAAAAAAATTGTCACTGCTGGTGAATAGAACGAAATTTGGAGACCTCGAATGAAACTCTCGCCATATATAAGTGTCTGAAACTGAAGCAGGCGTAATCGTGAATGACACGGGGAAATACACTCACTCAAAACAGCCAGCAATAGACCAGGCAAATACGGCTGCATCGAAAGAATAAAACCGTGCATCTACTTATGGGTCTGAGCAGCCTGATCACAATAAATGCAAAGGCCATCACAGAGTCTCCGACAGCATTAATGAGTGTTCAGCCCCTTTAAAGGTCAGATCAGAGAGCCACAGGTTCACCTGACGGAATGCATTTCTAAACCTAGTTATCTTTGCTCATACACTCCCCTCATCTGTTTTAACTATAACGACCATGGCATCATTTGGGATGGGTAACTACAAAATACACAAGCAGCGTCTAACTTAACTTAAACTGATCACAGCGGGCATAAGATAACGTTGGTGGATGAAAAAAGTTCTCCTGGCATACCACTATTTCTGGTTGTCATTTTTCTATAAAAATATCATTTGTAGGTCGTCCTTTTTTAAAAGCAACGTATTTTGTCCTGTTCGCATCATTTAAATTTACGCTAACTAGGGGCATATAAACCCATTGTAGATGACCAGTCAAAATCTGAGCTTGTCTTATAAAGCATCTCACATTATATGCAAACAAAACTGAAGGAATTTCAATTTATGCTAAAATCACTAAGAAATTCCCCACAATACAGTGCAAATATCCTCTTTTACCACAACATGTACAAGCTGGTTATTGGTAACTACCTGCATGCTGTTACGCTACTATTTTGCTTGCATAGCAAATTTGTGTGCACTGTAAGAAACTGTGTCCCTAGCATCTTACTCTCTGTAGCAATTAACTGTCTGATGTGAAAGGTCTCTCAGAAGGGCACCATAATGAAAGCCAAAGTGGCTTTTTAAGGTGGGTGGCCTATGTAAAGGAAACAATATACAGGAATGCCACACTTTATGTTAGGAATAATGGTCTTTAAGAGAGGTGGCCAATCGTGAGGTGGCTTTACAAACTGGGGACGGCTGTATAAGTATTTGTATGTATGTATGTATGTATTTATGTATGCATGTATGTATGTAGGTATGTATGTATGTAGGTAGGTAGGTGGGTAAGTAAAACCACCTGACCTAAAGGACCAGTTTCAACACCCCCATTAGCATATTTTAGTTTAATTTTACCTGCCTTAACGGACTACCTGTCACAAAGGACCATTTTTCACAGGTACTGTGGGTGGTCCCTTAAGACAAGTTTCACTGTATGTGTATGCGTCCTATGTCAGTGCAGATCCAGGCATGTGTCTCACTGCCTGGAGCTATCTAAGCCTGCCCTTAATCCCAAGAAACCACTGGACCTCTGGGTAGAATCCTGTACATGTAGGTGTAACCTCCGTTTACAAATAGTACTATCAAGGAATAAAAATTTTCCAGTTCACAGTGACTGTTTGGACAGCTTTGCGGATTAATGCTCACAGAAATGGAGTGCAAAACAACTGTTGTGTGCATTTGCTGCCTATGAGTGGTTGTTTGAGCCTTCTGTGTTTCTAGCCATTGATTAGAGACCTGTTCTTCTCAGTTACTGTTATGGCATCATCTGATCAGTTCTTGTATATTTTTCAAATAATAAAGGAATAAAGACATTTATGTAATACATCTGTTTATTTCCCCTTGTTTTATGATACTATTTTGTACGTACTCAGCCGTACTACTCAAAACTTCTGAGCTTCTTAGGGACGGGCATCTCTCTCAGGGGGCACTTTCACATTTAGTTTTCAAGAGCTACTGCATCTCCACTCATGTCTTAACCAGAATGGTAGCTGCTAGTAAACACCTATCAAAGCTCCAGATCGATCATCACATTACAGTATCTCTCGGCATGTCGCTTATCTTTTTTTCTGGATGCCAGGCAGCAGGATTGCAGATCTGGCTAAAAGGGGGTTGGGTGGGGGTATTGTTACGCGGGTATAGGAAATATTTTGTCCCAGCTTGACTTATAAAATGACAAACAAAAATGATGGCCAGTTCAAGGCACAGAAAATAAGCGGCTCTTCAAGTGTGCCAGTATGGAAAATAAAATATCACAGCATGCCAGCAGGGAAATATGACTTTACGCCCCTCCAGAAAGACCTCACGACACCCTTACGAACTGTTTACTCTCTACAACCACTTTTGAAAGTGGCTGCAGTTATGCTACGATTTCCAGTGCCACGAGGTTACTTGACAAATCATATTTCAAACTATCATCGCCATCAAAATGTGCACACGATCAAGAGACAGAGACAAAGACATCTGCAAATCTTTAATATTTGAAATTAAACTTAGGTTATAGTTGACATCGGATATATGTAAGAATTTTTCTCCTTTGATTATGTATAGTGACTAACACTATGCAATAGCCACCAACAGCATATTAGTGAAAAATTAAAAGGACCATTATTACCATCAACATGTAGAAACTTCTCATACAGAGATTTGCTTTCAAGCAAATCTTTGTTCTGATTTGCTTTCAAGCAAATCTTTGTTCTCTGTTTTTGATATACTGTTTGGAATATGTTCACCGCCGGTATGAACGTTTCGTAGCTGAAAGCACCGTTCTTTCTGGGCAAAGTCCGACTCCTCCAAGGGTCGGAACTGGTGTGCAGCGATCGGTTATTTAAAGATTGCCTGCTTCGTGATTATTTTATTGAATTTTGCCCGTCCTCAAAATATTTTCAATAGAAATCTCATGGAATTTTGCATCAGGGGCAATAACATGACTTTTTTCAGGGTTAGAGTAAGACGTGCACATTTCTCCTGCGGAATTTGTACTTAGCATGAATAGCTCTAAAAGAAAGTTGTTCGTTTCTGTGTAGACAGAGGTCAAACGAGTGAGGCAACCAGTACCAACTGTATGACTGGGTACCAGCACTGCACAAAGTGACTCCATCACGGTGCCACGAAACAGAGCTGTAGATCTGGTATTGACATGGTGTAAAGTTGCTTTTTCTTAATAAAAAACATTTAACGGTAATTCTTTTTCCAAACACTGTTGGCATATGTACGACTCTGTGGTGAGTCTGATGATCTCTACTGGTCATCGTCATGGAGTTCTAATGGAGCCCATGGATGTGAGCCCCCAATCGGCTTTTTGCTGTGTAACCAAGGACCCTATACCTAAAAGACTTTGCTGTCAATACCATCACACACAAATCCCTTTCATTAGATTTGGTTGTCGTTAGAGATCACTCGAAAATCAAAATGAAACATATGATAACTTTATCTTGAATGAGGATCTGATACAGGTATTGCATGATCATTGTTAGTAAAATTCACAATATTGTTAACGGTAAGTTGATAGTGAGGAATGTAATTGTGGGCTTTTTGTAAGCAAGGCAGGAGTCTACGTATGGAGATGTGCCTGATGAATGTTAGCCCTGGCGGCGTCGAGTATAATTCATGCAGGTGTGTATGTGAGTGTGTAATTTCTTTTCGAAAACAACGTTACATGTGGAAAAATGTTTTACTTGTGTCTGCATTCACTCCGTTGCAGCTTTAATACTGCAGACTCTATAATGAATCCTGATGACAAATTACATTGCAGATGACTGGATTATTGTCATGCATTTGGACTTACACGAAGACTGTCCGTTAGTGCGAGCTGCGTTCACCAGGCCCTTACCATATGTAGTGGAACATACCTTATTGATGTGTAGGACCTGGTGAAAAGGTTATGGTATCGAACTTTTACAGCCAGGCGCAGGTGCCAGAGGTCTGGGATTTAATTTAGCCTTAATACACTTTATTTTAACATCCCTCGCAAAACTATCCCCCGGGTGTATAACACTGTCCATTTAATATTTGAGTTAAATTAATTATGAATAGAAAATATTTTGAATCCGAAATGTAAATACAATTTATCAGGGTAGTATGCCTTAGATCAACAGCTTTGTATGACGCAGGCCCGCGCCCCACTCACATAGGTCTTGTTCTATTCTCAAAATGATTAAACCTGACAGCAGTTTGATGTTTACACAAATCGAATGGCGACATAAGTTATTCTAAAAAGTTATTCATGAAAAGCGACACAGCACTGAAATAAAATGAAACAAAATAAAACAAACACCACCATGATAATCTCCTCACGGAAATAAAGACAAACAAAAAAGAAAAAAAAGGAAAACATCTCCCAAATATATCGAAAATTAAAAAAAAAAAAAAAACTGGAAAAGAAGTAACAAAACAAACCCCAAAGCCCCCTCTCCCCTACCCCCACTCCCAGCAGCAGAAAAACACAAAAGAAACACATTTCTTCACATCAAGCAAAATATAAGTAAAGGGAAGATTCACGTTGCTATTTGTACCTGAAATAGCAAGTCCTTTTAGCCATAGCTACGTGTGACACTCGAAATTTGCTAAGTTCAAAATGCTTCTAAAACGATCAGTTAGATGGTAAGTGCTGTTTGATGTACATTTTCCACACCTTTTGCACTCATGAGAATACACTGAATAATTTTATTTATACAAAAAACAAAAACAAAAACAAAAAACGTTAAAACGGCGCAACTTTCGTCCCTGGCTAGCTTGTGCGGTTACCCTTTCCCATGTTTTAATGAGATCGAACCAATAACGTCCCTCGACATGGTCGTGGCGGTGTGCTGTCAATTAAAAGTCAGAGGAGCCACTCAAAATATTGTACGACAGGGAAATTTTATAGGCAACTGGGAAACAAAGTAGTAATGACTATCGACTAATTTCAGGGCAAAAGCGTCAACTTAAAGCTTATCGAAGTAACGTTTTTTTTAGTTTGTCTAAATAAAACATTCTGGTACCGCAGTGGCACTTGTAAAAGGCCTCTCAGCAAATCTCATGACAAGATGTCTTGCACAAAAGGTCTATCATCCCGTCTGTCGCTCCCAGGCAGGTCTTCAAGTAATTTCCATTCAAATATCGGAAGAAGTAAAGATCCCAACGAGGGGTTTAGTATTTTACAACGTGGTAGGGTTTCCCACCATTTTACCATTTCTTGAAAGTGCAAAATTTGGAAGAATTGATACAACAGTTGATATTTCAAACCACTTCATCCTGTCCCTCGATTTGATGTGATAAAGTGTTAAATCGTGTATACTGCTATCTTGACCAAAATTCTGGCAATTTGTCCGAAGAGGTTCTCAATGAAGTTGCTTTTGAACCTTACCTCGATCTTTAGGTTGCTTAACCGTTTCCCCATTATACGTGTAAACAAGCCAGATGTGTGATATTTCCTGTTTTCATGTGATCTTACTTTTCAGAAAAAAAAAATAATTGTGCGTTCCCTGTCGGCATATCCGAGATCAATTACTTTTCCATATGCGGGTTGGGCACTTTATATTTGTCATGTTAACCCCCTGGCTGAAGAGTTGACTCATCTATGGCCATCTACATGTTAAATCAAATCTCGCCCAAATCATGCCACCCAAGTCTCAAATTGTAAACAATATTATACCAAATCCCACTTAAGTACCAAGTATAACATTTATCATAATTTTCCATTGTTGACAAGTTAATATATAAATAATGAAGAACCATGTTAATTGTATATTAGTGTTAAAAAAGGCAGGCAAGTTCAGCACTTGTAATCCTCACAACAATCAGTCGTTCTGAGTATGGACTTCTTTTTCAATGTTTTCAATGACGTAATAATTAGCGTGATAGATGGGCTGATTCAGACGGTTTCAGACCACCTAGTGATGAAATACATAGACGTCGACGACAAGAAAATAAAAGACATAAAATAATTAAAAGGAAAGCAAAAATGAGGGGCAGTCGGCTTCGCGGAGCTCCTGAACCTAGCAGGGACCTATTTATCTATAGGGTAGACCCATCCACGGATACAGAAGACTCAAGAGCACGCATGACAGAGAATAATTTTGAGGTTAGGGACTTGCAGTGCTTCTCAAATCCAAATGCAAAGTTTAAATCATTTGAAATGACTTTACCATTGTCCCAATTCAGGAATTTGTCTTGTGACACAATTTGGCCAGATAGGGTTCGTGTCCGGAAAGATGTCCCTCCTGGCGGCAGTAGTTGGGAGGTTTTGCCATAATCCATTTCCAGTATGCTCCTGGTTTTCCTAATATGCACATGTATAATGGCAAACCTAAGCTTTGCCACATATAACTCTAATGGTCCAGGCAGGACTTGAATACTTAAATCGTCTGGTCAAACACAATGATATTATTCTGGTTCAAGAGCATTGGCTATTCTCGAAACAAATGGACACATTTGAGAAAAATGTCTTACAAGTTTGTGTGCATGGTATTTCTGGTATGTCCGAAGATGAGTTGCCGCAGGCAGACCCTATGGGGGATGCACCGTCATTTCGAAAAGAAATCTTCAATGTAATATATCTCCAGTGCTTTTCGAATCAAAACGGGTTTGTGTCGTTGTTCTGGAAATGGACAACCTTAGTATATTTACTGTCAACGTGTATATAACTTGTGATTCTGTTTCCTTTGGTAATAACCCAAGAGAATAGCTTGTTATATTAAACGAGATATAATGTAAAATTGATGAGTTGAATACCAATTACATTTTGCTAGGAGGTGATTTTGTGCGTCAGGGATCTCTCAATACCGCCCATTTGAAGCGGTTCGTTGAGAAAGTATGAAATGCGTACTTTTCTATGGTAGGAATGAAATAATGATTTTATTCAGTCTTTCCATGACAACATTATTAATGCATGTCTTACGTCCAGTGCGGAAAATATCTCTGATTCTCTGGTTAGCTCTAATCACAATATATACATCGATTTCAAACCGAGGTTAATATGTTAATGGCACAATTTGGCAATGATTTTTCTGATACAAGGTACAATGTTTTCAAAACTTATTGTATGTCCCTTTACAGATGCCAGCTGTGGTATTACTCCAAGCAAGAGGTTGAACGTTTTCATACTGCCTGGTGCAAGGCCGTCAGGTATCTCTGGCGTCTACCACGCAGAAGTCATTGTATATTGCTCCCGTTAATTTCTGATGACCTTCCGACAGAAGTACAACTGCATAAGAGATTCATTAGATTTTTCCACAAAGCCATCAACAGTGATAATGTGATAGTGCGCACTTGCGCTCTTCTGTCTCTCCATGCTAGTTGTTCTGCTACTTGTAATTCTTTGAACTTCATCATGTTAAAATATGGGTGAGACAAATATACAATGTACCTCATGTGTACGAAATAAAGGGATAATAATAATAATAATAATAATAATAATAATAATAATAATAATAATAATAATAATAATAATGATGATAATAATAATAATTATAATAGTAATACTACTACTACTACTACTACCACTACTACTACTACTACAACTAATTGTCATGTATTGTACATTGGTGAAAATACTAGTTCGTATCGGCACACTCTATAAAAATTAAGACAGATGCCCACAGACCCCTTGCTTAAAGCAAGTTGAACTTTAAATTGGGGCAAATCTTTATATTTATGAGCTCAGATAGAAATTAATCAAAACTTGGACGCAATCTATCGTTCAAGTTGCCCTAAGCATGCGGCGGCGTGGGTTGAACCCATAAAAAAGTACTCTTTTCAAGCGGGATTATTAAAGGCAAAGGCCCGCTTACTGATTGTATGGTGACCTTGCTATTCCCTTGTAATAGAAAAAAAATGAGGCTATCCGACGCCAGTTGTGGGGCATTTATAATTGTATTGAAATAAAATATTGTTACAGAGATATTTAAAGACAATTACACACACCTTAAGATACCCTAAGGAAATGTTACATATGTAAACGCTTGTGATGGATGTCGTCAAACCTCCTTGTGAATATACAATCACCTTCAAGTGATTAGTTTTAAGAGCATATGTGGCACATCTTTTTACTTCATTTGAGTACTTTATCTGAGGTGTACAGACGTCTGTGATTTTCAGAGGGAAAGGTATATTTCATTGCGAAGAGTTCTTAGTGAACAGGTATTTTATTTTTTGTTTTAATGCAAGTACCAAAAGTGCAGCTATTTTAGGAATTAAGCTTACGTGTGAGAAGGTAATCAGCACCTTACTCGGGAGTGAATTGTCTAATTAAATTCTTTTGTGCGAACAACAAGTCGAGCAAGTACGTACAATAACATACCCGACATATTGCACATTAATTTATATTACTCGTCTGACCTACGGGGATGCATTTTATTGAGCTGCTATCTAATTTTCATTGGGATATAAATCCGGGTAAGCGATACTTCAGTTAATTTCAGCGCCGGTACCTTGTAGACTAGGATGCAGTTTGTCATTTACCTTTAGGTTTGCCTAAGAGGACACCTTTTTACATGGCTACGACTGTAAATGCTGTGAATTCGACGGTAAAAAGCGTTCCTATGATGATTGTAACTCATTATAGCTCCTCGTTTAAGACAAAGACAGTAATTTAGCACTGCAGCAAATTACAGAGTACATTTAATTGCCGGCGACACTGAATCGCTTAGACCTCCTGGAGAAAATCCGCTGTACCGCCTGCTGCTGACGTGAACCACATAAAAGAGTGTATCTAGTCTTGTTTTGAATCATCACAGATGTAACGAAGTTTTAGATGGGAATATTGGCACTTGGTCTGACGAATCATCAATCAGAAACAAGGTCTCTACTGAGGATTGAATCAGGAAGCCAATGTTGGCACCGGAGTATTGATTCGTAAATAGAATCTAAAGACAATATTCTATCGTGCAAGACCTGCCTGCAACATACATGTGTACTTACAGGACCGAGTTAGATCAAAAACAGAGATGAGTTAGGGGGAAGACGACTCGTAACAAGAAGCACAGATGAGCAACTTAACCAAACCAGGAGATGTGGGTTCGTTTTCTCATGATTGTAATATGGATTAATCATACATCTGATGACCTGGGGCTTGTACGTGCAGCAACAATCACGGCCCCGTCCCACAGTGACGGCCTCAGGTATATATAACATGCATCTAAGGGAAGGGTGGTTTCTTTTTAGACTTTAATGATAAAATGAAAGTATGTTCACACAAAGGATATTTTTACCTGGAATATGGCCAAGTAAGCCCTTATATATCGGAACCAAGGTAAGTGCATTGTAGTTTTCGTTCATCATGATGTACAAGTATCAAACAAAAAAACAGACAAACAAACAAACAAACAAACAAACAAACAAACAAACAAACAAACAAACAAACATACACCCACCCGTAATGATATCTTAAGAGAGTAACCACCGTATGCTACATGTTTAAGTTTGAATGTACGCACCGTCAGAAAACTGACATGACTTCACTAGTATTACTGGTATAATGCCGTGTGGTTTTACGGGGCGAATGGATGTACGGTTATGGAGATATGTTGGAATAAATAAGAAGCGTGTTTCACATTCCTATTTGTGCATGTTCAGGTATTTCTGTGAATGCAAAGTTTTACATGACACGGTGAAGTTGAAATGGAGCTTTTGGTGGAGCTATGTTGGAAGACGCGTCTCCAAGCTAATACGCATAGTAAAATGAAAGCATGTGTGCATCTTCCATTTTCGGCTAGGTGCTTGGTGCCGAAGGTTGCTGGATCGAGACCCGGCCGTACAATGCTTAAAAAAACAAAAACAAAGACTAAAACCCAAATGATCACAGTTACACTTTGAATTTAAAAGATTTGACAATTAGCTAAAGTGAACTCTGATATGCCACTTGGCCACGCTGTTCTTTAAGAATTGGACAGAAATAATTGGATTAGATAGACAGCAAGGTAGATAGATTGGTCAGTAGCGAGTAAAAAGTAGAGCAGCTATCTCGTTCAGGTAACCCCATCAGCAAAATTGATCTACGATAACCCTTTTTGCTGATGGTTCATAATACTTTGTGCAGTAGGTATCGACCTTTATGTTTTACGTGGATTGCGAAGCAGAGCAGGGCTATATTAATCTCTTTCTATGACATAGTTCTTGGCATATACCTTATAATTAGTTGGAGAAAACCATGGTCCTTCGAGAAAACCATCGTGTATATTCAGAGTGGTACGAACTCTTTCCACCTGCTCTCCGGACCGACAATCGAACCCGGAGGCAAGCGTGTTGCCACGCAGCCATTCGTGCAGTGCAGAGTAAATGTAAAATTGCAAATGAATATAATAAATGTTTTAGTTAATTCAACATGGTTTGTTTGTAACAAAATCATCACAGTGTAGTAAGACACTATCATTCCTTTACAGCTGGATTTCATTTGAAGACACGATCATTCCAAAAGTGTCATTGACCCAGGTGCTGAATAACAGGGAATGACACACAAAGTCATGTACAAAGGCCAGCGTTTAGCCTTACTGCTGTGTTGTCATGGTACACAATACATTCGTTCCCTGCCACTGAACGGCATATATATAGCCATGTCACGGTGGGAAATCATCCGCAAATACCACGTGCCCAAATCACATGAGCATTCCCATCTTATGTCCAGCCATTAAAATTTCTACATGGCAAATCGGTGGATATTGACCGGCAATTTGGAATGACTTCGGCTGTTCTGTTATATAATGTGCTTTCATAAAAAGTTTGCAGTGAAAATATAAGGGGAAGGCCATTAAGCTAGAACCCCCTTACCTTGACACCCTGGCCGCGCATCTTTTAGATCTGGAATATACCACGGGGAGGTGATGACTCATTCCTTGTACACGGCCATGTAACACTTAACTCTTTATATTTGTATTTGTGTCTTTTTGTCCAAAACCACTTCCTAGTAGTCATTACCCTATTCCGCAGTCCGAACTGTTTACTCTCTATAAGCTAACCTGTCCCTGTGTAACTTATACACATACAAGTACTATTGTCCATATTGCACACGTTCCTCTGTAAAATTTTGTCATAGGCTGTATTAGCCCAAATTAATTAAAGGGTCTTCAGCGTGTAACTACTCAACATGTTTTGGAGCCTTTTACCCGTACATGTCTCCTTGAGAGGCGGCTCCTTCTTTAAGCTAAATATTCAGCAAAGAAAACCCACATAATAATGAATAAATATGAACGTGGCAATTGATGAATTAGCTAAATACGTGAAGTTTTGCTTATAAATGCAGAGCTTCATATGAAAGAAGAATACTTGTCAGACAAACCATTAATACCAAATTTGCATAGCACATATGTACAAAGCACTTGCTACACACCACACAGAACAGCTGCTGAAACGGACGTACTTGTCCTCTTCCTAATTTTTTGGGTGCTTTTACTTCATTCGACGTCGTATATACAACTTCAAATGAATCTTAAAGTGATGCAGAAAAGTTAAGAGTATAGATCACTCTCCCTCAATTTAAAGTGCTATGGTGGCAGTATTCAGGTAATATACCTTTGCTTAATAGGGCTGGGTACACAGACAGAAAAGCAACTTGAAATTTGTAACACTGCCTTCTTGTGGCCTTTTAAATCAATTAGGAATTATCAATATATTATTCAATTAGTTATACTTTTGAAGAAATCAGTTTGTGGTATAATGCATCACAACATAGTAAAATAATCACTTGATCGTATTCGGGACAAGGTGAAATGTAATGGACTATTCGATTTAGCATCTACCGTGACTGAAGTACTAGAACCTTGCTGCTCTTCCAGGCTATGCTAAAAGTCGGATCCATAAAATTATGCAGAGTGTTCACCAGTGTTTCATCATTACCCTACATGTGGAAGTGAAAGTGCTACAGACAATTTGGAAAATAAAACGCAGATAAAAAGTAAAACTGGTTTGCTTGTAAGAAATGATTCAGCTTTTTTAGATGTACAGCATTTGTGAATTTCGTTCTACCGTTAGTGACACCATAATACTTACATTTTTTCCGTGTAAAATGGGCCTAAAACGTTATGTAATATGTATATCCATGGTAAAATGACACACTTTTTCACATGGGCTTCTTACTTTGCGCATCAACGGTACGCTTGATTTCAGAAAAGAAGTAAAACCGAAAAGAGGCCTGCAGGAACGTTACTGGCAAATCATACACTATGATTGAAATCTGACAATTTCATGCACCTTGCTGACGAAAGGAACCGTCGCTGGTGGCAAATATTTTCCTTTCGAAATTTTGCAAGGCAAGAGGTTGGGCACAGATACACTTTGAATGTGGCCAAAAGGTGTATTGTACCAGCTCGTGTAATCGTATGGTGAAGGCTTGCTACTTTGATAAATAAAGGATGCCGAGTCACACGATGACACACAAGAAAGTGCTTTCATTGATATAAAATAGAACGCCTTCATCATGATATGAATTCTAATTAGCGTTACAAAGAATACGGAAATTACATAAAGAGATCCAAAGAAGCCACTGTTTGAGGCATATTGTGAGTTTGTCCTAAGGCAAGTTGGAGAAATGTCCAACATAGCGTGTAGGTGGTTTATCGAAACCGGCCCCAGAGTTGGACCCAAGCAATCATGAGCAGTTGTTCTCCATTGATCAGATTTGTTTATCGTGGTTGTGACAAATTGCGTGCAGGGATAGTATATGAAGCAAAGCAATTGCAACAAACACGGAGAAAATGAGTCGATGTCGAATATAATATTACCACACAAATTACAAGAATTATCCTTTGGAATATCACGTTTAACTGGCCTTTGAAGACGAAACAAGCTTCGTTGCAAAATATAAATTGATCTATACATCAAAGTTATATTAATACAAATGCCTATGTTATTTTTGGGATTGCATTCCCTCAGGACTGTGGCACATCTATGTTCATAACGCACACTATAGGCCGATACCGTTAATTCTATAAATATAAATAACACATGCCGGCGCTCATTGTACCATTTAAACGTACATAATACACACAAAGGGAGGATACCGCCAATTCTCTAAATACTAGTAAGAAACCAAGACACTTAATGTAAGACTGTATTCACAATGGTGATGTGGGAAATGCGGATTAGGCATCAATTTTATTTTAAAGCCACTGGAATGTACGACAAAGCTTTTTATATGAGGTATTTTCACTTAATGTCATAGATCAGTGTAATTTTAGCATTAATAAATGCTACCACATTGATATAAGGTATCAAGGCAAGTAAAGCATCGAGGCATGGTTTAGAAGGCAAGACTGTGGATGCTCTTTTTTAATAGCCACAAAATGTTTTGTATGCTCCACCTGAAAGTGTTTAAACACATTTATGGTATCCTTGCAGTAGAGTCTGTGTTGCCTGCACTTTACAGAATCTACAAATAGAAATAGGCAAAGCTAGTGCCGGAGTACCTCGTAGCACATGCTATAATATGCCATTCCAGAGTGGTTGCTTTTGGTCTACTATGTAATTCATTCGATGAAAAATAGTCAAAATATAATACCATCTGACTGCCAATCACACAGGTTAAAACCAGAGATGTTCCACGCAGTCCATTGTGTCTTTGGGTGATCATTCCACTAGAAAGGTGAATATAATCAATTGTAGTGAAGAAAACAAATCATAATATACCTTACCTGATCACGTGGTAGACTAAAAATCCCAACATTATACATTCCCGTTTATCACGGCAATCCGAGCATACACCAACTACAACGGAAAGGACACTACACAGGAAATTTGTGTACATTATAATGACCGATAATGAAGATCACTTATCAATACAAATACATTTTCGCAACAACTCCGAACGCCCTAATCGGATGCGTTGTCTAACATTGCAAAATCAATGGTCTTAAAATTTTAATATTAAATGACATGCCTTTACCCTAACATCTTGTCAACAGTGTCAATATCGTCCGAGCATTCACCATCTACAACGGAAAGGACACTACACAGGAAATTTGTGTACATTATAAGTGACCGATAATGAAGATCACTTATCAATACAAATACATTTTCGCAACAACTCCGAACGCCCTAATCGAATGCGATGTCTAATATTGCAAAATCAATTACCTTAAAATTTTAGTATTAAATGACATGCCTTCACCTTAGCATCTTGTCAACAGTGTCAATGGCTTTTGCACTAAATATAATTAAAATAATATGGTCTGATAATGTGTATAGTTATTTCTTGCTGTTGAGTCTGTATGATCACAGTTATTTCACTCTGCACCCACTTTTCCACAATGTGTACGTTTACGGAGGTAATTCGAAAACTGCATCAACTGCCTCGTCATTCCGACCTGGGTGCCCTGGATAAACCGCTACCAGTAAGAATATCTAGAAGGTGAGTTATGTTTTTAAGTCGAGTCAAGTCGAGTTATTATGAAAATAGTTTACTTCAAGTAAAATATAGCAAAGTACAGTTACACTTCGTAAAGTCGAGTTACATATGACAAAGGTAAGTTACATTTGGTGACGTCGAGTAACATCAATCATAAGTCGAGTTAGACTTAGTAAATGTGAATTACACCTAGTAAAGTCAAGTGTGTCAAAAGGCAAATTACATTTAGCAAAGGTAAGTGACATTTTTAGCAAAGTCGAGTCACATAAATAGAGTTGCATTTAGCATAGCATAACTATACATCAAAGCTGAACCCAAAGCAAATTTTTCTCAAAGTTCAAAATAATGTTTGTCTTCAGCATTACATTTGCCAAAGACCCTCCCCTCGTATTCTGGCTGATCAGTGCGGAAGATAAGGGTACACACTCCGTGATTGAAGGGTTTGATTTGATTCATACATTTGTTGGGACCTAGCCAAAAATGCATAAGGGCTTTCCGCATTTCTTTACTTAGCTGTATTTGTTTTCCTCATTCCACCATGGTCAAAAACTGTGAAAACAGAAAGATCATGAAATCGTAAAGGTATATTAACATAGGTTTATACGAATCATGTTTAAAATAAATGAGTCAAAACGTGCATTCAGTGAAATGTGCAAAAAGAAAAAAAAAGCGCAATTTTTAAATACACATCAAAATCTATGCTGTGGCAAAGTACATTCAGTTGGCTACCCCAATGTTTCCCTTTTCATGATTACTGTGCATTGCATGTGACATAAACACTCAGGTGTTGACGGTCTTGTGCTTATAACATGCACTAGGAGTCAAAATACTACTCAAATGATATAGGGACAGCACAACATGGGGCAGGCCATTTTAATGATGTTAAAAAAATAACAGTGTCATAATGTCGACATCAGGAACCAGACGTATCACTTTTTCCCAATTTAGAAGTAGTCAAATGTCTGTTTTGATCGTTGCGTTGTATTTTGAAGAATTTTAGAAGGCCGTCATGTTGCTTTGTTGATGAACAGTGTAGTGAAATAATCTCCGAAGCTATTCCTAGTCGACATATTACAAATATGCAAGTTCCGAACCTAAAAAACAACATACTGATTTGATCACGAAGATTCAGGGAGTCCTGCCTGCACTGAATATGCGGCTTTCAACACAAAATTGTTGTATCGACGCAGTCTTTTTAAGCTTAAATGTGCTTTTCATTAACATTTAGATGCATTTTGAAAAAATTGTAGATAAAATTAGCAATTTGGTGCCTGATGATCTGGGTATATGTAGCCATAAAAAGTGTTAGGCACGGTCAAATAGAAAAAAAACCATGTCTTTTTGCATGAGAATCGCAGACTTTGCACAACCATTCATTTTTAATATGCAATTGAAAGTAGATGATACATATTTTTAAAGAATATAAAGATTAAATCAGTCTTTATTGTGTTCAGGTCTGATAGTTAGAACTAGAAATTGATGTACGAAAGTTGAAATGGTCCATTGATCACTGCGTTATTTTTCAAAGCTTTTTGGTCTTTGCTCAAATATGCTGGGGATAGAAGTTCCAAATAATGATTCATATTAGACAAAATGCAGTTCTACCAGATTAAGAGAAAATTCGAAAGAAGAAAAATTGCCTTAAAGAAGTGTCTCATAACGTTAAGGGATGTAAAACCTCACAGTTGCTTGTTTGTAATATTAGGGGGATTAATTAATATCAAATGCTAGTTTCACAATAAAAACAATCTTCTATAAATACATGAATAAACATATGTTGAAAAGGACTGATTTTTCCAACAAATAAGGAAACAACAACAAATGTCAATCCATGTCTTAACTCAAATACACAGCCAGCAACATGCATTGATGTTCATTCTCATTTTGGAAAATACATCTTTCGAAACACAATGCATTCTTGTAAAGAAATGTATCAATATAGACCTTCTATTGAGCATAAGTAAAATGGTTAGGCTTTGTGGTAAGGAAACAATGCCTTTTACAATGAACTGTTATATATATGACATGAATGCATCCAGTGTCAGCTTTATTGGGTCTAGGAAGCGAAAACAATGATTATTATAATATCCAGGCAAATGGAGGAATCTATAACTTTTATTGTTTTATTTAATTTTCAAATCAGAATCTTACATATGTGCTTGAAAGGTATTTTCTAAGCTCCCAAAATTCAAAGCAACGTGCAAAATCTGTACACTTAAATGTCGTAACTAATGCATTGCTCATCACCATGTGTACAAGCATTGCTTAAGTTCAATATCATGCAAATGTCATTCATATATAATCGATGAACACAACTTTGCATTTCGTTGGGTGCACAGTATTTACACACATGTGTCCCTTTTACATATTCGAAAGACATATCACTGTCTGGAAGGTGATGATGATGATGATGATGATGATGATGCTGCTGCTGCTGCTGCTGCTGCTGATGATGATATTTTATTAAACTCTCAATTCTGTGGAAGAATAAAATGTGATACTTCAAGGTAACGTAGAATATATGCGGTCTTCACATAAAAGTAGACAGTCCAGACATGAAAAACAAAGCAGTCTGTACATAAAAATAGACCGTCCAGACATGAACAAAGTAAAATTAGGAGAAAAACAGAACACTTGTCAGGTACATAACAGCAAGAAACTAAAGGTACATATGAACAACTGTGACAGCAACACATCAAAATCATCCCAAATGAAAGCTAACCCAACACAATTTCAGATTATATGCTCGAGCCAAAAATTATAAAAACCAGAGTAGAAAAAGAAAATGGAGAAAATGCACAAGTAAACTTTAAAGGGACAATCATAGAATTGTAGGAGTATTTCAGTTTGCTTGGTGTAACTATTGTAACTGGCAACCAAATGAGTTTTGACTCTCATGTTGCAGACTTGTGCAGGAAAGTTGCAAAATAACTAAGTGTCTTGTGCACCATGAACAAACCTTTGGATAGGAATACCAAACTCACCATCTACAGAACATATATCTTATGAAATTTTTATTACTGCCCTCTGGTATTTTTGTGGTGCAACTAGCACTTCAAAAGTTTAAAGAATTTAAAAAACGGGCCCTGAAATTTGTACTCGGTAATAAGACTCATTCATTTGAAGCAACGCTAAAGAAAACCAAATTGAACCCACTGAACACATAAAGATTAAAGTTACTAGCTGCACTTGTTTACAAATCCCTAAACCAACTAGGCCAAAATTATTTCAAAAAAATCTTTTAGCCAAGACTCCGCCACAGACGCATCCTACGGGAAAAAAAACACAAACAACCCCCCCCCCCAAAAAAAACCCAAAACAAAACAAAAAAAACCAAAACAACACAACAAACCCCCACCCCCCACCCCCCCAAAAACCCATCGAACCTCCCCCCCAACCCAACCCCCCCCCCAGCAAATGTCCCCCAAAGGAAGAACAAAAAAGTAGCGGTTACATAGCTTGAGACATTTTGGAGCAAAAGTTTGCAATGAACTAGCCCGTTCTATTGGACAAGCAATGACTTACGGAAATTTTAAAATTAAAAAATACCAAACAGTAAGTGACACTAAGCCAGCCTGTACATAAATCTGGTCAAAAGTGGCACGACTGGCGAGTGTTCTGTATGCTTACAAGGGCTTATTAAAGTCGGGAGGCAACGCCAAGTATTGCAGTGAGTCAACAACTTTTCATGGCCCCGCCTGTGCTACAGCCATAGACTGTTACAGACCCTTGACCATGGCTACTAAGGGGCCAATTCTCCATTCCACAGTATAGCGAAAGCGGCAGCTACACCCTTTGACCATGTGAAAATTGAGGTACTTCACCATCATAAGTCATATCAACAGAACACATATTGAATCAGCAGGAGCTTTCGTAACACCATAAATGGATTTAAACCTGCTAAAGAGTCGCTCTGACAGCAGAAAATAATAGCTGTTGTGGTGGCGTTAACCGCTTCCCCCACGGTCAGAGGAGCTATCACACCAGCAGGACTCTTAGATTTCGTCCTGGGAGAAAAGACCTACTACCAGGGGAACAAAACGGCAACACTATATTACCCCTCCCCCCCCCCCGCGCCATAAAGTAATAATAGTAATTTGAAGCTGAAGCCAAAGCAGGATTTTTCGTACTCAGTTTCTGAAATTTTTCTGCATTGAGGATTGTCTTTATCTCATCACAATGACCCCTCTAAAATATGAAAACGGATATGTTACAACATGCACAAGGCTACATTTTAATAAAACTTAGCCTTATCTCTGTGGATGGTGAAATGTACAATTGAGAAGTTATGTGAAGTGGTAGCATGCCGACTTTGAACATAAAAAATAATGGGATGCACATTTGTTCCAAAAATTAACGTTCCAGTTCTGTCAGAGTTTTGTCAGCTGAGGTCAAGTATATTAAATGTAGATAATCTTTCATATTTAAGATAATACGCACAAGTATGGGCTCGGCATGCAAGAGGGGATTGGGTTAAGGGATAATTACAGGTATTTTTTAATGTTATTAAAAAAAAAAATCCTGAAGAAATTGTACATTACGTTGGATAAAGAAAAGTGATATCAAATGGCTGAAAATGTTTGTCATTAAACATTGCAGGTAACAATGGCCTGTATTTAGGCCATAATTATGCCCCTGGATATTTGTTCAACCTGTTCACGTGGCAAGAGGTTCGCAGACAAAATTTCATATGGTAAACACGGCATTGCTTCCTTTTAATTCAGGAGCTAAACATTCCCATCCTGCACAAAATATGATACTTCCTTGTAACTGCAAAACGACAGTTTTGTGGTATGAAAACTCCTTTTACACTGATGTGTACCATGTTTTCTACCACGCTGACCGATTTGGGAGCAGCCCAAGTATACGGATCCTTTGCCTTGCTGTTTGTCCAAAGGATGCCTTTAATTTCTTCTGCAGTCAAGTTGCCAGAAATATATCTGGGATTTTCGTTTGGACGAGTAGATGTGTTTGATCTTGCAAAAATGCTATTACCTATAGCTGCGCTAAATGTTTTTGATTGATTATCATTTGAAGTTAACCTGAAGAATCTCTTGTAATTGTGATGGAATTAAAGCCTGCTCCTGTATTAATTCACAGTTTTCGTCTATGAAAGGCTGTTAAAATAAAGCCAAAGGATGTGCTGACAAACGTGGTATGAAATTTCAATTGGCTTGGTACTGTATGGCCAAGTGCTGGGTACTGATATTCCAGTAGTTACATTGTAGTTTTGACGCTTATGGGTCTGGATTTTGAAGAGTTGTTTTACATTACCTGCCACTTCACACTTAATGCAGCTCATCAATTCTTCAATAGACTAGCCTAGAAATGAACTGTACAGTCTTTGTGGTATCAACATCCCTTTCTCTACTGCAACATTGTTTTTGCCTTTTTTATAACCACATGAAATTCAAAATTTGAGCCTGAATCTGAGGATGATATTTTAAACTCTCCGGTGTGAAAATCTTGTGATAAATTCCTCACGTTAATTTTACTATATCGTCTAGTAATATGCACATTTCCCTTAGCATGTCTATCTAAGCAACCCTCCTGAAGGATTAATTTCCCTCGCATATGCTGCTTTTCTAGTTTAGAAAAAAAAACCTTTCCGCTTTTTGGCGTTCAGTTGCAGATGACTTCTGGTCCCACTGTTTACTCCAAAGTTCATCCTTTCCAACACAGTCCCTATCATGATGCTACCAATTATATCATTGCGGGCAGAATCTACCAGAGATAACTTGTTGCTCTTAATTTTCATATTTGGAGAGTGATATTGCTCTGATAAATTAATTTTTGAGGTAAAGCGATATGACCCGGATGCATTATACTTGTGCCTTTTTTTCCTGCCACAAAGGAAACCATTTATCTAATACAGTGTTTAACACTATCTCATGGATTTTTTTCTCAAATCATCAAGTAGTTATACAGTGTACAATTTATCAGCATTAACCTTTATAAATTGCCGAAAGTGAAATGTGGAAAAAACATTTTATTATGGAAATCCGATCAAAAAAAAGGTATAAAAATCCTTACGATTTCACACTGCCACATCACATGAGAATCCAAATAAATTAAATGTAAAATCACTATCCTTCACGTCCGGTAAAATTTTGTTTAAAAGATTAGAAAAAAGGTAATTCTCTGCGTTTGTATTCATGGTGGCAAGTCATAATGTTAAGTAAGACAGGGTGAAACACATGGATTCCTGGTGTAACAAATCCTTTCACATGGCAACTCTTGTCATCAGATAGTTCAAAATGATATTACCCACGTTCATAAGTTCCCACCCGACAAAGATAGCAAAGTCAAATACAGCAAATACTAGAGACTCAAGAATTACCACAACATCAAAAGTCAGCTTTTAATACCAATGTGAAGAAAAAAATCACTCCTGATAAAAGGCAACTGGTAGTTTTAAACTGGTTCTCTCGACTTTTCAAATATTTTCATAAGCTACAAAGTTTAGTTTTTTCCAAAACATATGGGCCTAACCACTTAAAAGGCCAAGTACCTGCTTAGAGCGTGAATGGATTTTTGTCCTCGTATTTGGTACAGAGATTATAAGGCCAGAAAAATTGATTACACTTTCAGGTTACTATGACTTATTGTGTGGTTACTATGACCTACTTCTAGCCAATTTGATAATGTCAATATCTTCGAAGCACCAGATAATTTTCTCAAGTTTCATATAGAGGTGCATTAGACGATAAAATTAGATGATTAAGTTTCAGGTCAATCTGATCTATTTTGGGGTTACTTTGACCTATTATGTGCAACTGTTCACAGTCTATCTGACTTCGTTTCAGCGATATCTTCGAGATGCCTGGTTAAATTTGTTTGAAATTTTGTGCTGGGGTGCATCTTTGGAGATAGGAATAGGTGATTAGATTATGGGGGCACTGTGAGCTATTTTGAGGTTACTGTTACTCATTTGTTGTCAATTTGACTTTGCGACCAAAGTATCTTTACTTGCTAGTATGGATTTGTTTCACATTGGGTACAGAGATGCATTATAAAACAAAAATTGGCTGATTAAATTTTTAGGTCATTGCGACCGATTGTGTGGTAACTGTGACCTATTTACAATCAATTTGCCACACACTATGATGCACGTCCATACCATGAAACACCTCCTGGTCCCCAGAATCAATAGTCATTATGAACAGCCATACTCCCAAGTGTAGTCTGGACACTGCCTGGTAGAATATGTAGACTTTTTCAAATTTCCGGTGCACAAACATTGACGTGTACATGGTACAGAAACTGTGGCAGGCTACATTAGCCATTTATTGAGTAATCTGTCTTTATTGGGACCTATCAGAACATGCCTGGGTGCCTCTTCTTGCACATGTATCTCTTATAGAAGCTCCCTAAGAAGGCAAAAATGTGAAAATGATTTTAAACAGTGAAATATTATAGTAATATACCTGCTTACAAATCCAGGATATAATAAACCCAACGAAAACAGTACAAATACGTAGACATGCATGCCACTTACATTGTTCCTCTTCTGAAACCTTAATGCATGATGAATTCTGTATTTCAACATTACCAACTTCTTTATCTTCTAAGTCACTTTTCAATAGTTCGTCCAGTTGCTGGGGGGACTTTTCTTTAGACCCATGCAATTAACTATAGTTATTTGCCAAACCAAATCATGGAAACTCAGGAGGAGTGATGGCATTAGCAGTCGGGAGGTTGTACATTCAATATCAATTTGTGATATTAGACTCAGCAATTTTAAAATGTCCGTACTAAGGGGGTCCCATATAAGTTGGTGAATGAAGGTATTAAATCATTATGCTTTACTATTTCTTTCATGGTCACTTGTGGCTGACTAATACGTGCCTCCTGTGTAGTTTATCTTTTGGAATATGTTACAAAAATTATAATTTATATAAATTCAGGATACCAAGCAAAATACCTTTCATCATTGGTCCCATTATTTTCTGAGAATCATCATAGCTTAAGTTTTTGTGCAGTACTAAAATAAAAAATAATTTCCATATTGTAGAAAATACGATTATGTTGTTGCATTATTAAAGACGGTATACAGGTCTCAGGTATATATAGCCCACTTACCTTAGCTCTCGCGTTAGTGTAAAGAAAGCAAATTCACTACCGTGGCTATGTGACCTTGCGGATTTGGTCAAGGTCCCTTCTTGAAACTTAACTTATCACTTAAAGGGATTGTAATTACATGCAATATGAAAGCCTTCACTGCATAACTTTCAGGTTATTGCGTAGAAACCAAAATTCGCTAAAGTGATCCTGGGACCTTGGGTATTGGGTTAAGGGTACTTGTCATCAAACATAACCTTGCTATTATATGGGACTATATATATATATATATATATATATATATATATATATATATATATATATATATATATATATATATATAGTCCCATATAATTATGATATCGAATCCTCTTTAGATATTCAATAAATTATGTATTTCTTGGTGGATATCAAGTCTTGCTGTTATATCTGGTGGGGTAGATGTTGACGGACACGATTTGGACGGTTTTCGACTTCCACTGATTTATGACTATGTTCTTGACGTGTAATGGTTTCATACCACTCGCGGAACCTTGAATACTGGATCAAGATCACCCATTTTGAACTGAACTTAGCCCTTACAGATGATTATGATCACATGCACGTTCACAGACCTAGTGTTTGCTGTATGCACCATCCTTCGTTGGAGAGGGGCATGCTAAATGCATCGGTGATCTCTAGCTTCTAAATTATCAGACACAAAGACTAATGTACTGTGTAAATTTGTTGTTTGCCTTTTTTCCATAGAAGATCCTTTCACCATTGCAATTGAAGATCACACACAGACACACAGACACAGACACAGACACAGACACAGACACACACACAGACACACACACACACAAAGTGCCTGAACTTTCGAAAGGATTAGTAAATGAATATTCTAAAAAATTCACTTAAAACAGGAAGGGAAGGGTATAACAATATAAATATATTTTGAAAACTGCTGAATTCTTACTTTTTTGTTTGCGGTTTACCCAGTTAACAGATATACGGTTTAAAACCACTAGTTCTAGTTGCCTTTTATGGGTGACTGCTTGTGTCAAGCCAGAGGTGAAACTTGTTTCTTCACATTGGTATTGGAAGTTCAATGTGGATGTTTTGGCAATTCTTGAATCTCTATCTATTGCTATTTTTAACTTCAGTGTCATTGTTGGCTTGGAACTTATGAATATGGGTAATGTTTTTCTGAACTATTTGAAGATTATCAAGTCATTTAATGTTTGAAGTTGAATGTGGATGTTTTGGCAATATCAACCTAACGAAATTTAGTTTTACAATTTTGACCACCAGGATTGCGCGACTATTTTAAACGGTATTTCAAGGGAAGTGGGACACCACTATCAGCGGGCCATCAACAGCCATATTAAAGTGTGCAGACGTGTAGAAAGTGGGGAAGTTTGAAAGAATGGTTTAGATCAAATTAAAGCTGTACTGTGCCTGCAATATGCCTGTGTACAATTGCAATGTACAAGGCTGTGGCGCTCTTAGGCATAAATTGTCGAATCTTGACAAATATCCATGGATATGTGGGCTTACGTTCCACAGTTTCACAGTTAAGCCTCTGGTGTGGTCACGTTAGCGTGTCCATAGCGTGTCCCACTTGGTAACAGCAGACCAGCATAACTATGAATCGTCACGATTAGGTGACAAAAGTGAGAAATAAGATTCAATAGGGCTCCTATTCAAGAATCTTGATCTATTGCTGTATTTAACTTCACTGTCTTTGTTGGCTTTAAAGTTATGAATATGGGTAATGTTTTTCTGAACTATTTGAAATTTATCAAATCGTTTAATATTTGGATGTGGATGACTTGTAGAAGTTGTAGCTAAATTATGTAGAATAGTACAATATGCAGGGATATGCATATATAGGCACAGACACATGTACATGTTCACCAACAGCCATGTGGGCCTCAAGGTTTGACATGTAGTCAAAGGACATTTGCAAGTATGTATATATTATGTTTTCAATTTTTAGCTACCTTGAACATAAACTATGTGCAGGACTGGAATCTTTCAAATACTGTTCAGTTGCAGCATGCAGTTCCAAATGAGGCTATGTTGCGTCCTTAATTTCTACAACTCCTGCTAAGATGGCATCTGAAATGTAGCACGCTGGCATCCCTGCAGTCATTTTAATTGATTGTAGATGTACACATACATCCTGCAGTCCATCCAATTTGATTGCCTCCTTGTTGAATGCTTGTTCTATTTCATGAAGGGTAGTGCTTCCATCACCAGAACTAATCCGGAGCTTCTCAAGTGTTAGATTGTGCACCTCCTCAGCCATGCTGTCTCATGCAATTGATGATAGTAGCAAACGTGAAATTCATCCACTGCAAAATCCATGTTCTCATAATTCAGCTTTATGCTTGACCATTAATCTTACTTGTCCATCATGCCTTGCACGGAGTGCACATTTTTCTTGTAGCATGTGCAGTCCAAACTGGTGGTGACTGAATTTTGTTATCTTACAGAAATTCTTGTCACCTGAGCATTAAAAAGATGGTGTTATGTGGTATGTTAAATATACCACTACAGTCTTGTAGTGGTATATTTAACAAGGCAAGTTGTTGGAAACTGAAGATTTGGACATATAGCTATTGGTTAATGTGTGGTCTGGCTAATTAATACAACACAACGCCCCAGTAGCTAAACACAGAGCAATACCATCACATGGCACCGTTTCTATTTGCATGCTCGCGTAATGTTAGTCCCGAAGATACCCATTAAACTATCATTCAAAAATAAATTCACTAAAGTTAACCTGTGATCCCTGGTATTGGGTCAACCTAGCCCTTATATAGGACTTAAAGAACATGGAATTAGAAAGTCCTAGCTCAGAACCTAGAAATGAAAATCTCCAAAATTGATCTATGGCCTGGAGAGTTTGTTTACAGTTACCCAACTTGAAACCTAAACTGTAGTTTTTAGAAAGAGGCATCAGCATCTGTCACTAAACTGGTAGTGGCTGAATTTTGTTATCCAAGAGAAATTCTTTCAACCTGAACATTGGCAAGGTGGTGTTATGGCAGTCCTGTAGTGGTATATTTAACAAGGAAAGTTGTTAGAAACTGAACATTTCGAAATATAGCCATTGGCTAGTGTGTAATCTGGCTAACTAATATAACACAACGCCCCAGTAGCTCTACACACAGCTTTTCCATCATATGGCACCATTTCTATTTGCATGATCGGGTAATGTTCATCCCGAAGATACCCATTAAGCAATCATCCAAAAATAAATTCACTAAAGTTAACGTGTTATCTCTGGTGACCCAAATGCAATCCCAACCTAGCCCTTATAAAAGACTTAAGCAGCATGCAATTAGAAAGTCCTAATTAAACATTTGGAAACAAAATTCTCGCAAGTTGATATGTCAGCTTCAGAGTTGGGTTGCAGTCACCCAACTTGAACCGTAAATTGTCGTACTTAGGAAGAACGATAAGCATCTGTCACTTAAACCTATAAACCTGAAGTCACAAAACGAGAACCATGGCTATGGCATCCAAAGTGAAGTTATGCACATGCTGATGGCATTCGTTAAAAGTGAGGACAAGAAAAGTACAATATATATTCATTATATATTTCCCTAGGTGACCCACATATTACTGACGCACACTTAAACTAACGATGCATATAAGTACTTCAGTCCACGTGAACAATGTATTTTGTGTTCGAGATGTGCCTCCAAGCCCTAAGATGGCCTGGCCAGAGAAATGTAAAGACCATTCTTATCAGATTGATTAGCATAAGTAAGCCTTAGGGAATGGAGCAGTGATCTTATCTATACCCGAGTTGGCCTTTAAAGTACTGCAAGTAAGACTGGTGGAATTATTAAAGAATTGTTACCAACATGCATGTCGTTCAGAAGAGTCAAGATGTTGAAAACTAAAAATTAAGGCCATTCAAAATTTTGTATCTTAAATATCTTCAAAATCATAATAGACAGATAGGCAATTCCAATTCAAATCTTAGGGTTTTCTTGCAGGCACATCCAAGGAACATCAAACAAAACTTCTAGAATTTTAATGTTAACTAATTTGGTGCATAAGAAAATTTTAAACATTGAAAATCTTCAAATTAGTTACAGTAGAGGTACCACTGTAACTTCTATTAATTAGTTTTTACTCTAGGCAGGTAGAATGAACCACAAACAAATGTATAAGGTATTTCAATTTATGATAGTAAGGTGCATTTGTACTTTTTCTTTTTTAAATGTTGAATATTTTCTAATCTATAATACACAGAGATGCCATTCCGATTTTAATTATATGTTTGCGACATTATAGAAGGAGATGCTACTCAATAGACCTGTTCATACCGAGTTTTACCGAACTTCTCCAGACCCTAATTAATAATGCATTCCATTGTTGGCTTGATTGTCCAATCAGCAAGTAGCCGATTCGGGCCCACGCCGTCATATGTTTACATCGGATGCCACGGCAAACGCTAGTGATTACAGCATGGATTGTGTTGAGCAGTGCAAATCTTTTGCCTAAATTGTCACTTCAGTGGTGAAATGTGCATTTATAGATTGCTGACGGTTTGATTTTTCGTTATATCCAAGCACACCCTGTGTTTTACTTTCTTATGCTTCCACGTGTAATCCGGCCAGCGTCGCCGAGCACAAAATGTAAACAAAGCAGGGTGGGCTTCTCGAAGTGAACCGAATAAATCCGAGTCCCATGAACAGGTCTAATGCAGTGTTTTTGCAAGATGAACACATGTAATGAAAGGGAAACGAAAGTAGCGTTTAAATATGCATTAATGTTAAAGTTACACATGCAGATTTACTGTAAAGCAATTGTTTTGTAGTTTCTTTATGTCTCTGTGTAAACAGTCACATATATATCCACTCTTTTGCTTTCCTTTTCTTTTTTGCTTTTGAATATGTTTCCACCTGAATTTTTGTTGTCTCAAGGGATTCAATGATTTAATTGATATTTTTTCTATAGACGAATTGAATGCACCACAAGCTCAAGTTGTAAAATTTTAACTTGTGCTAGACAAATTTCCAGGTGTGAAAATATTCCAAAGTATGATAGTTAAAGGCGAAATATCAACTTCAAGGCGAATTTGAAAAAATAAAAAAAAAATCAAGTTCACTTGTAAACAACTTGCTTACAAAATGAATGAGTCTGCAAGGTCGAACGTGATAAAAATTCTATAGTGAAGTTTGAAATGTTTCAGTTTCGACATTTGGCGTTTACATAGAAATTGAAGGATTCAACACTGATTTCCAGTCTGTGGCAATGGTAACTTCCATAATGTTTTGCCTGTGATTACAAATAATAAGAACAATATGGGTTATCATTTGATGAAAATGATGATCATCATTATCATTGTTATTTAAAGACATAATGTTATACAAGAAAAAATATACGCCATACAAAGTGATGGCGTAATGCTCAATATATATAGTGTAACCAAATTGCCTTTCAGTGAAATTCACTGTATATGGATTTCAACTAAAGTTTGTGCATTTTAAACATAATAATATTATAACATCATGTATGGCATTGCCATCAGGATCCACTTCAACCAGCCAGAGAGTGAAAACGAGTACTCTACAAGAGGTTATAGACCTGCGGCATAGAGGGCCCTTCGGGGGTCATACCCCAACCCGTGGTATAACAAGTTACAACCTATATTTTCTTATAGGTACATATGTCCTCTTCATGAAAAAATAGGTTGTGGAATCTGAAAAGCGTTTTATCATATATATTTCTGCCCGTTTCCATGACAACCTTTGCCATTTCTGAGACAACTAAAATTTGTCCTTAAAAATAATAACTTTGGTGATACTGCTTGTGGAAAGGCTAAATAAACACCAAACTGTGCTCAATTGCTCTAATATAGTAACAAAATACAGGGTTTGTTCAAAGTGCCTAATTATCATATGTTAATTTATGCAAATATATGAAATTTACATCGAAATTAATTATTGTGCAACGGATTACATACTGTATTTACTAAGATATAGTTTCGTTTATTTTAAAAAGTCAAAATTATTAGGAACAGTAGTCATAAAAGTTTTATTTATCATGTTTATATGAGTATACCATATGCATATTAATCAATATGCTAATAGTGCTATCATGTGTCATCTTCCCTTAGGGAACCGTCATAACAATTGCCAATACAACTGATCAAGCAAGATAGTACTTTGTACCATGTTTTCACACCTACACGTTATTTACAGTGAAACATCCCATGGAGTCCTGCAACATAGCTAATGTATCTCTGGCATCAAACTATAATTCAAGATGCCTTTTAGTAAAGGAAAACAGTATATGTACATGAACACACTAAATACAGAAAGCTGATCAATGATGGTCACAGTTTGGAGATTCTACGCTAAGATTCAATCATCATCTTCCTCATCATTACTGTCTATTTCAGTGTCAAAAGTGTCATTTGCACACTCATGTCCAAAGCATGCACATGATTCTGTACAATTAAGTCCTGTCTGGAGGCAATGGCACTTTCTTGCGACAGTACACTCAATATCGGTGCAATACATATGAGTCAGGTTGCGGACTTCCAGTGGGGCTAGCTCATTGGTATACATCAAAGGCTTGAGGTAGCCATCATTAGACATTTCCAAGCCGTTACCATTGTTACCCCACACTTTAGGGTTAGGAATATGACTGTTGTATTGGTGTCTTTTTGTCCAAAACCACTTCCTAGTAGTCATTACGCTATTCCGCAGTCCGAACTCTTTACTCTCCCTAAGCTACCATGTCCCTGTCTAACCTATATACATATAGACGTACTATTGTCCAAATTGCACACGTTCCTCTGTAAAATTTTGACACAGGCTGTATCAGCCCAAATAAATTAAAGGGTCTTCGGCGGGTAACTACTCAACATGTTTCGGAGCCTTTTACCCGTACAAGTCTCTCTGAGTAGCGGCTCCTTGTCTGAGCTAAATATTCAGCAAGGACAACCCACATAATAATGAATAAATATAAACATGGCAAATGATGAATTAGCTAAATACGTGAAGTTTTGCTTATAAATGCAGACCTTCATTATGAAAGAAGAATACCTGGCAAACAAACTATAATTACCAAATTTGTGTAGTACAGGTTCAGTTAAGAACAATTTGACTTACCCCTGAACCAATATGTACCCTTTCTAGCTGGACAGCTTATTCTAGTTAAACCATCCGCCAGTGTTTAACTGAAGTGGAAACAAGCTGGGGCATTATATTCAGTCCCAGTGATTGTAAAATTAACAGTTGCAGCTAGACCATCTGTATAAACCAAGGGAAATCCTAACAATGACTGCAACAATGTACATCCTGCACCAGAAATGTAAAACAAACTCCATGATGACACCTACTCCTCAAACAATTAAGCCCTATTTCATTGCCAACCCTGAGTCAATGTATCAACGTAATGTGTCAGGTTTGTGATATTTGAAAAAATACTGTCACTTTTGAGTATTTTTTTTTTAATATTGAGTAAATGTGCATTTAGGCATGTCAGAAAAGAATGAAAGTCATGAGCATTTATGCCAAAAACATGTTATCAAAACAATTTTTCTTAACAGGATTTTAAGTACAATTAAGCAAACATGTAACTGTCGTAGGCCGCTGCTTGCTACCGATAGTCATTTGTATTTCAGTCAAGAGAATGCAATGAAAATATTAACCAGATATCAAGTACAATTAGGCAAGCTTCTAACTGTCGTAGGCCGCTACTCGCTACCGATGGCCCCTGGGGGTTTAACCTAAGAGAAAACAAGCTAGCCTAAAATGTCTGAAAAGTGAACATTAAAACAGAATGATGCCAAAAGATAAAATTAAGTCGAAAAAAAGGCAAGTCTAAAATCTCTAAAATTATTGAAGCCAAACTTTCTAACCATCTCGGGATATTTACAGCAAAATGTGTAGAAATATTTGATCAAAAGTACATCTTTGAATCCTCCTGACTCAAGTTTATTTTAAATAAAAATTTGGTTCTAGATGCAAAGTCCTGAAATTTAGAACAAATACGACCAAATCTCAAAGTCTGTGAAAAAACGTATTATATCCAATAGTATCCGAAATTATACTGTCTGGGAAAGGATAATTAACTACTTCAAAGTTAAACTCGTCTATTTTGTGATAGACTTTAACACAAAACCTGTCATTAGTGACCTGAATATCCAAGTCCAAAAACACATCTCTGAAACCATCTAATTGTTACCCTCCAAAGGGATATCTATTGGGTAAATTTCTTTAACAATTTTACTGAAATTTTGTACATTTACACAAGCAATGTCATCAATATATCTTGCGTTGTTTGATAATTTTGTACCCATTTGAAAGTCCTTTTTCATCAGTTTATCCACATACGTAAATTCAAGCCAGTTTAAATACAAGTCTGCCAGTAAAGGGGAGTAGTTGCTACCCATTGGAATGCCTTTTATTTGTTGAAAAACCAATGGTCCGCATTGAACAAAAGTATTATCCAAAAGAAATTTTATAGCATCCATCAAAGTTTCAACAGAGTACGATTTAATGTTACTGTTTGAACATTTGTTGTCTTATGCTTTCTTTGTATATGAATTCATATTAATGTATGGTTTACCATTATGGTTAAACATTTTGCTCATTAATTCTGAAAGTGAACTTTTGACTTCATCTATAGGTAGATTTGTGTGCAGTGTAGAAAAATCAAAACATTTGATATTTTTTACTTTTACATCTATGATTTTAGATACAAACTCGGAAGAATTGGTAATACTCCAAAAACAATTTAATTCACTGTTTCTAGAAATTGCATTACAGTATTTACGAAAATGATTCCTAATTGCAGTCAAACACAATGTTCCTTCTTTTGATAATTGTTTTCTTGTACATTTTGCAGCACCGTCTATGAATCTAGATTTAAAGGAGTTTTTATGTAATTTGGGTATCCAGAACAAAAGTGGAATAGAGGAGTCCTCTTCAGAAATTTTGATATTATAATTCCTTTTCGTCTCATCTTTATGTGTATCTATCAAATTATCAATGGATTGTTTGTGTAATTAATATACGTCATTTCCTCTCATGTCTGAAATATTGTTTATACCAAGTTCTTTTTTCAAAACATCCAGATAATATTTTTTGCAGATGATCCCAAGATTGTTCCCTGCCTTATCTATGTTAGGGACTACAAAACTTTCTTGTAGTTCTTTGACTGCTTTTGAAACTTCAGGTAGATTAACCGTATTGAACTTCTGAATGTGGGATTTGTAACAATAAATTCTTTTTCTAGAGACTTTTTTCAAGTTTGATACCCATCCTTTAAATTTCTGAAAGTATATTTTTTCTTTCTTTGCCCATTTCATACAGTAGGAATCCAAAGCATCAAATGTATCCTGAAAAATACTGTCAGTGTTCAACTTGGAACTTATCCGAAAATTTGGTACCTTTTTTCATAATTTCTTTTAAACTTGAATTTTGTATGATATCCAAATTACCTGTAAATACATGTTTGTGGTATGCATCAACAAAATCAGAATATTTACTGTTAGACATACAGTCACAATTTTGATTCGCTGCGATATCTTTAAGAGTAATTGAAGCCAGAAATTCCTTGTAATTCATGATACTTTGTCCAATATTGTTGCCATATTTAAATGAAATGATGGGGGGGGGGGGTCTTTTATTTTGCACTCCTTTGGAATCATGTTATGAACAAATTTCAATTTGAAAAGGGACTGAATGTTTAGTGAATCAATAATTTTGTGTTTGAAAGGAACGCTGCAAAACATTTGATCTAACTTTTTCTTATTAGAATCTGGTTTCCGAATAGTTGTTGTGTAAGCGTACACAATTTCACAAATTTTTTGCGGAAATGTGTCTTCTGAGTCAGTAAGACCCAAATATTCATTAATTTTTGTCATGTCTCGAAATGATAGTGCTTTAAGAGCTGTATGCAATTGATCAATGCCATTGTGGCACCAGATGGGACATTGGTATTGTGCCCTTTTCACATGTTGCTCAAATGCATCCTCAGTAGGCGGTAGTTGAGCAGCTGATCGGTCTGTGGTGGAGGCAAGCGTATATCGTAGCTTGTCCAAAGTAGTTTTGTAATCAGTCCCTTTTCCTGTGTTGAGAACTTTGCTACATAAAACACAGGTATTGAGATTTAGCTTGGCTGGGGGTGGCTTCTTGGATGACGGTTCCAGGTTCATGATTTTAGGTTCACGGTTCAAAATTATCTAACCTGCGAATACATTAAAACGTGGGTGCTCTTACCAGGTCCGAGCTTCATTTTAGAAAATAATCCAGTTCACCATGTGTATATTATCAATCATGCAACACATTTTGACAATATGCACAGTCATTCTCAATAACACTGATAATGAGAAAATCACATAGCAGAGTTAGAATCCGACACGGACTCTGGAAGTTAAAGAAATGTGCCCAGATTTGTGCTTTCTGGTGCCCTACAACACAACACATAAATTATAAAATCCTAATTTCAAGATGACATCATTTGCATAAATTTAATGATAGGGTTTCTAAATTTTCTTCACTTCATATTTTTTTCGGTAATATATATGCTAAATTTGCTCAAATTCCAACAATGCGTTCTGGAGAAAGCACTTTTGCACAAGCTAGCCAGACCAGACAACCCATAAACATAATGCCTCCCCCCCCCCCCCCAGTGGCGGACCCATAAAATTTCAGTAAAGCTGTGAACAAAAAATGTTGATAAGACGATTAGGATTCTATGTTCTGTATGCTTTGAAGCACTTTTCAAGGAAATGTAACTTTTTGCATTGGTACAGCACATAATGTGTGATAAACATCTCTAGAATGGCTTCAAAAACCCCAACATTTGAAGCCTAATTTGCATACATGTAATGGTGTCCACTTCATATACTCCAGTAAATTTGGTATCAGTATATCCCTGGAAATATATTACCTTCATCATTTAACATTTACCCCCATTTTTGGTAATTTGGCAACTGCAGCAAACAACATCAACAAATAGAGGTATTTATATTGCCAAATAGATGACAAAATTTTGCATATAATTATAATAATAATGATGTTAATCAAAAAATTTTTTAAAAGCTTCACGCCTGTTGAAAGGGTAAGGTTAGTGCTACCTTCTGATGAAATTTGGAGTGCTTATCTTTAAAATTAAGGCAAATATTAAAAAATTAGTGAAAAGTAGTCATTTTCCACAAAAAATAGAGGTTGCCATAGAAACGGGCGTGTAAACATACCAAAAAACGCTTTTCGGACTCCACAACCTATTTTTCTGTAAAGAGGAGACATGTGCGCACCTTTTGATATAGGTTGTTTTTTGTTATACCTTTGGTTGGGGTTGCACCTATTTTTAGGGCACTTTTGAAGCATTTGCCGCTAGCCTATTATATGCACAAAAAGTTGCAACACTTGCGTAATGGCGAATATCAATATTTTCAAAGGTTTGCCAATGTGATCCACTGTGTAGATCCTCATGAAGCCTACCAAACCAGACGTTTAAAATTGTGATGCTGATACATGTTATGTGTTGCGAAATAGCATCCCTGCAGGTTACACAGTACATGTTTGATGTTTAAAAGTAAAGAACCCCCCCCAAAATATTTAACTAGGTTGACAAAATGTGGTATTTTAGAGCGTAAAAAGAACCGAATGCTGAACTGTTGGTAGCTATTGCATGTTTCTGCTTCTGCAATTTGAACCTCTGAGCAGATAATGAATGGGTTACCAATACCACAGGGGGGATTGCAGTCTTACACTGGCATGAGCAAAAAAGTAACCTGGCTTGGATTCAAGATTCATTTTGACCTTTCCCTCCTTGCCAGGGGTAAAAAATTCCGGGGTTGGAAACTGATTAGTGGAATCTGACAGTTAGGCTGTAGGCTGTAGGCTGTGTTACATATCACTTTGAAGGATGCATAAATGCTTTGGATAATATTTGCTGCTCATTAAAAAAAAATGTCACTGCAAAACCACAAGTACCCAGTCGGCTCTGCTGTCTACCCCTTCTGATTACCATATGGGTCCTTGTGAAGCTTGGTCAGCAGCTGTCTTGTTTATATAAGTTTTGTGGTTGATAGATAAGAACATATATCATGTGTATACTATAATTCCAGTTCTTTGGGTTATAACGTGCATGATCATACTGTCATTAAGACCAAGCATATGACACACACTTGGTTCGTGTTACCACTATGATAGTAAAGCACATCAGCCATTCTTTGACCTCTCATATCTCTCACTCCTGAAACGGATTATTTTTATATCAATGTTTCTGAAGTAATGAATATTGCGATTCATTGTCTAATACTGTAGAAACATGGTATTTTTATGTCAAGACTTGCACATCTCCTCGGACAAAAATCTGAGTGAAAGTATAATATACTAGTTCTTGTATCTAACTAATATTGCATATGGTGATTACTGGATTAAGTACGGCATCACCAGTCAATGAGTGAAAGCGCTTAATTAATTAGCTGATCACAACTCTCTTCCTGCTATGGATACCTATTGATTTCTGAGGGGGACGTATTGGAAGGGCGTCCCTACAAGACCGTATCATCACATTGATTCTGGTTGGTGTGCGTACATCGAGCTTTTTTCAACCATGCTTTTCAAAACCAATTAGGGTCGTGGTTCTAAATTTGTGTACTTGTGGAAGTATCCACAACGTAGAAAAATCCCTAACAACCATACCCCCTCGCCAAATTTTATATGTTTTCTATACATCCTAATTATGCCATCTTTCCACAATGGAAATGTCTCCTGCTGATGCCAAATGTGCTGCTGCATCAATGGGGGCCTTAACACTGTATGATGCCCATGAGTTGGCAGTACCAGATAGGGACTATCAAGCAACTGTTGTTTCGACACCAACCATGGAAGGAGAAACAACTGGCTGGGCGATGATGTCTATGGACTCACGTTGTTTATAAATATTGTTCATGGGGTATTGGCGAGTGATATCGCACCCATGTAACAAGGTGACCGCATTACCCACAAGACATGACGTTACAGTAACTTTATACTGTTGCAAGACACGCCAGTGGAAAGGTAATAAGAAGCATGCGTCGCGATTTTAATGTATGGTTGACGGAAAGGAAAATATGATATCTCATATTCTAAAAATATATACTTTTCTGCAAAGGTGCTTTGGATCTGGAATAATAACTAAAATTCCAATTTCCTGCTCTTTTTGGCCATGTAATTGAGACTCACGTGTAGTGGAAATAAGCATTTGATAACAAAATACGCCTTTAATAACTTTCTAAATCAAAGCAAATCAATAGGGCCTACATGCTTTATCCATGGTAATAAGTGTATTATTATGTACGTATCTGTATTTCTATGCGTAGTAATAACATTCCGTGTTCATGAAAGATCAGCTGCCTGTTATCACTGAAAAAATATCACCAAACGCAGTGTACATGGACCCAATGAGAAGTCTAGTATTTTTGTACAGTTCCAAATTCTAAACGAAAGTAATTGTATTTAATTTTTTACAGTTCCAAATTCTAAACAAGGGAACAATTGGCGTTGAATAAAGCAGGTCCTATTCAAACACTGGCTGTGTGAATGCTTCCTCCTTCCATATAGCCTCCTTTACTGAAGTTCTGTTAAAATATTGGTTATAAATGCATGCACAAAATTGTACTCGCTAAGAATTGCAATATGTAAATTAAATTGGGACCTTAACATACCTGAACATTATGACGGATGAGAAATACTCTGTCATATTACGGCTGCTGAAGACGGGGTGTTCCTTCATGCCACAAATAAAGTCATCGCCTAGTAATAGATTATACACTTTGGGCTTAAATGTGTTTTCTAAGACCATCTAGTTGCGTTGTGACTTTTTAAAAAAATATTCATGGTATATTGGTCATTCCGTTAATAAAGATCAGACATATGTATATCGCAGTTGTCACACTAGATGTGCAGAAGCCCTTCTACGACGCCCTCTTTTTCTCCCTTTCTCCCCCTCTCTCTCTCTCTCTCGTTATATACATATATATATATATACATATACATATACATATATATATATATATATATATGTATATATATATATATATATATATATATATATATATATATATATATATATATATATATATATATATATATATATATATATATATATATATATATATATATATATATATATATATATATATATATATATATATATAATAGAGCCTGACCGAACCGGAGCTTACCGGGTTTAGGATTGAAGCCCGGCTCGGGGTCGGCTTTTACCGTCGCTAAACGTTCGGTTTCGGTTATCACTGTCAATGGTGGCAATAAAGTAAAATAAAAAGGTCACCGAGGTTACTTTTCGTACTTGCATACACTTTAAACAATGCAACAAACGATACTTTGCAATTACGTGCGTCACATGGGTTGCATTAATCACCTTAATTACATTAAGAACAGTAATGCCCCTGTGCAAAAGGGTAACAGCTATTAAACCCTGTCGAACGTTTTCATGTTTGAATTGCATATACCGAACCCGAACGGTGCCCGGTTTGGGATCGGTAATGTGTACTGATTACCGAGTATCGGGTACCCGGTTCGGCTTCAAAATGCATGCTCGGTCAGGCTCTACTATATATATATATATATATATATATATATATATATATATATAAATATATATATACATATATATATATGAGAGAGAGAGAGAGAGAGAGAGAGAGAGAGAGAGAGAGAGAGGGAGAGAGAGAGAGAGAGAGCACGCAGCTGCAATTAACGAACATGTGTGTGCGCAATGATGACACTTTGTGGATTATAAATACAAAAACAGGTTTTAGGGGTGAACTGTTGGGCAGGATTGTAAAAGGATAGGTTAATGGATACATATTCTTATTATCCTGAACGAGATTCATTTATGCACACATGTGAATTACGTTACCACCATCCCCAGCCTCTATCAGCACAGCATCACATAAGATGACTTATACGGGTAAGTAAAAATATTGCAATGAACTTTTATTCAAATGGATACATATGATAATCAAGATCATCATATTAACCTTACATTCAACATCAAAGCAGCACACTGTCCCCTTAAAATAAGATGGGATGTAATATATATCGTTATCCACCTGTCCTTTAAATCCAGAAAGGCAATATACCATGCCTTTATAATGTCTTTTTTAAAAAAACTTCTGTCCACTTGTTTGGAAACATTGTGGTGCTAAGGGTGGTGCCATCCGATTTTGCAAACTTGACTCCCGTTTATTCAAATCATATCGAGGAATGTTCTGCTTCCATCAACCTTTTTATTTTCCTTGAAATCAGGCAGGAGTTTTTCAAGTGTTGGAATTATGCTCCTTTTACAGAAAGGATAAACACGCCCCTGGTCACTGCTAGATCACAATCATCCAGATCAGTCTTTATATTCGTCCTGGGCCTTGATTTGCCTGGAGTTGTCAATGGTTTGCCCTTTTAGCCCCCTTCATAATTCTCTTAATGTAAGCCAGGCTGATTCCCAAAACAGTCTGCTTGCCGTTTTAACCAGTCCTTGACAAGCCCGGGCTCTGGAAGAGTTAAAATCACCACAGCTTGTGATTCCTCTTTAATAATCAAAACATTCAGCAGCAGTTTTCTTGTTGAATTTTGGCGTTTTTCTGGTTTTCCTTTTGACATCTTGCTCTGAACTTGCATGGAAGTACTGTATACTGAAACTGGGTATTGTCTTATAGAACACCTGGTAATTTGAGATGTGTTGTTATTTCATTCTAATTAAAGTTTTCCATCATATAATTCTGTCTACACATTTTCTGCACAGTTCTTGTATAGAATCTACCAGAGAATCCTGCATGGACTGAGAATTTTAAGATCCCAGGAAATGTTACTAAGCTTGGGATGTGTCCCTCTGTAGTCCTGTTCAACTTTCTCCTTAATATGCGTTGGCACTACATGAAGTAGGGACACCCCCTCCCCCCGGACTTAGTCTTAATCTCAGTGATACTTTTATAGCTCGTAATGAAGAAGCGATAGACAAAGGAGTTGATTAAGCGCCTGTTTGATATTGACTTACACGCCATGTTGTCTGTGATGTGCTTTGTGACTGCGATATCCAAGAGATCTGTTATCATGCCTAAATTGAAACATATGCTGGACCTGTCCCTGTCAAAAGAGGGACCAGTTCAAAATTTCCAGTCAGAAAAACACAAAACTAATTAATAAAAATTTTAGAGCATATTTTGCAAAATTACAGGAATGGCAGTAAGTCTAGCCAAAGTACAAGTACTGAGAAGCATGGGAGTCCATGTGTTTGTATTTGTACACCCTAATAAGCATATTCATAGCCAGTGATGGACACTACAGCTAGCCAATGATAGGCTACATAGAAGCTGCATAGATAGCCTGCAGTTAATGAGTCAGCCCCTTTCTGGACAGACTGATTTTTTTGGTAATATCCAAGTCTTTCTAATTTTTAACTCCTATCTTCTTGGGAACCCCAGATCAACACGGTTCATCTCATCTGGCTCATTAGTTATTTCACAGGAAACGAAATATCAATCGTTCCATAGTTCGAAAATTATTACCTGCAGACGTTGAAAAACTGACACTAGACAAAACGTAGGAAAATGCTAAAGATTAAGTCTTTTTCCTATAAAAGATAAGTTTC